>JAJIYU010006508.1:0-20504 GCA_030144865.1 Tinospora cordifolia
TAAATAGTTACTTATAAGTTTATCATTTATATATAATAAAAATATTTCAAAAACTTATTTTATTTATTTTTAAAAGTATTTATAATTAAAAAAGAAGAATAAATAAGATTGGGTTGGGTCTGTTTGGTTCGGGTTTTTAAGTATTTAACCCGCAACCCAACCCAAACCCTTCGGATTAAACATTTTAAAACCCAACCCAACCCAAATAATCAATGCAACCCAACCCAAACCAATCCAAAAGGTTTGGGTTGGACGGGTTGGTCGGGTTGATGAACACCCCTAATTGAAACAATTGGGAGCAAAAAACTAAACGTTTGCATGGGGATTCACAAATAGAATTCAGATTCGAGAACTCAGAGAAAAAAAAATTTGTGGGTTCAATAAATTTGAAAACAACTTTCCACGTTTTTTTTTTGTTAAGGTAATTTCAAAGATAGTAAAATTAATATTTATCCTTTTTTATTTTTTTATTGTATTTTTGTTTTCAAAATGCAAATTAAATACAATCTAAGTAAGCAACTCTCTTAAAATGAAGTGAGAGAAAATAATTTATGTACCTTGACAAGTTTTTGAATTTTATCCTTAATTAGCTTGCTCAATTGGAAGTAATTCAGCTTGCTCAATTGGAAGTAATTCAAACGAAATTATATTTGGTAATGGTTTAATATTTATAATGGTAAGTAGACATACAATCTAGCAATTCAATTTCCTTAATTAGTTAAATTAGATTGATTATTGTTGTTAAAGAAGATATTAATAATAAAAACCTGACAGAAACAGATAGTAATTTTAAAACTAGGAATGAATAGAGTATCAATAAAAGAGAGGCTTCACCAATAAGCTGTTGGTTCCGTAGTCTACTAGCTGTTCTTAAGTGAAGTATCGTGAATGCAACAATCGTTGTTGGGAAGCCTCAGAAATGACTCAATAGGCCAAATGAAAATTTAGTTTTGAGGCATGTGTTAGGCATACTTTATGAAAAATCGTAAAGACATGCCAAAGAATATTAACTAATGCATAGACGAGTCCTCATGTAATCCATTTAAGATACTTTAATTGAAATGGAATTTGAATTTCCTATTCAATTTCAAACTGAAAAAGAAAAAAGAAAATAAAAATTACTTTAAATAAAAATTATGTTACCATATCTTTCTTCCTCCAAATATTCTCTAGAAGTGTAATTTAAAGATTCCCACAAATAGTCTTGTTTTTTGGTCGTATTTAGCTTAAGTAGAGAATTACAAGTAGGTTCAGATCAAACTAAGAAGATGTCAGTAAAAATTGAAGTTTGAATAGAAAATAAATAATTCCACATTAAAAAAATAGACAAAACTAGTTAGAAATAAAATGAAACTTATTAATTGTTAACTTGAATAGAAGAAAAAGAAATCATGGGCCCATGAGTTAACATAGATTATTATGTATTTAAATCAAAGACTAGTTGATTGTTAACTTGAATCTATGTATTTAAACATATATTCTAAACTTGGGGCCTTGGTCTTTGATCTAAACAATTAATATTTTAATTTTTAATTTTATTTTTTTAATTTAAATTATAACTGTTGGAGACTGTTTTTGATAGTTGATAACTGTCTTTTTGAAAAGTTGCAACTTTTAATTATGTCCATTCGTTTTTATAAATAATTTTTTTAATTAATTTTCGTATTACCAAGATCAACACAAGGAATTTCAGTTTGCAAGAATCGATTTGTAGTGCTTCCAAATCGTTTTGACAGTCAAATTCTGGGAGACAGTAGCCAATTTGATCTTTAAGCACTTGGAAGTGGCAAAATTCTGTTTTAGAACATTGGAATCTGCAAACTTTTGTCATCAATTAATTATTTTCTAACTTAATTTTATTTATTCAAGTAATAATTTATATTATGATATATAATTTATAATAGATTGTTTTTATGTTCTCCAATAGAAGATCCATTAGGTTACGAATTATAAAATTATATTTTTCACCTGACTCAAGTTACATTGGTAAGAATACAATCTATCTTGTACATTAAGTATAGTTCAAGTATATAATACACACTGTTCCAATGTAATCACAATCTTTAATTATTCTAATAAATCATCTCTTATCAATTAGTTAATCATTTTTTTCAATGATTTCTTACCTAGCTCTATCCAACAAAATCTCAATTCATGAATTCATATTTTATTTCTCAAAAGAAGAAAAGAAAAAGGAAAATCTCTTTTCCATTTTCCTTTTTTTTTTAAAACTAGGGAAAGTTTTTCTTGTACATAGTCTCTTTTGATCATCCTAGAGTTATCCGTATTATTAGGTTCTCCTGTAATAGAATAATGTAATAAAGATGCTTATAATGGTTTAAGGGCATGCATGCATGATTATATGCCATATAAAAGTACAGTGCCACATGATCGTCGTCCCAATTTAATTAATTAAGAAACGCAGTTTTTCAGGGTTTATTGCATGTGAAAATCTCCGCTGTTTTCGGCAGAATATAGGCAACCTCTACTTTTATTTATTAATATATTTTTTATTTATTTCATTTTTTTTATATAATAAACAGTAAATGAAATAATGGAATATGAATTTGAGTGGAATTTGAAAGGAATTTGGGAGGAATTCGAGGGCGAGTTTTGTCTGTGCAGCGCGAAGCAAGTTTTCTTTCTTTTTTTTTTTTAAACCTGCTCCAGTCTCTTTCATGTCGGCTCGTCACATAAAACCCTCGCACTTTGGTGTTGGCGTCAGATTTCCCGGCCATAACTTTGTCAGATTCCGGTCAGTTCTGGCCGTCTTGTCGCCGGAATTTGCACTCATTGCGTTTCCGCCGTTCTCTGTTCTTTGCTCTCCGCCGGAATTTGTGCTCAGTTACCGGTTCTGTATTTTCCGCTCAGTACGGTTTGATCTTCTTCCATCTATATGAGATTTTGCCCTGTTGATTACGGAATATATTCAGCTGGTTGGTTTGTGGCTTCGTTTCAGCTGTGAAATCTGTTCTTTTGCTGCATTTCGATATTTTCGCCGGGGTTAACGTTGATTTCGGCGCTTTTCTGCTAGAATCCCGGTAGGTTGCCGGTTAATATCTAGTTCTTCGACGGCTAGGGGCTTGGAAGGAGATTGATTTGTCGATTTCAGAATTTATTTTAGTTCTTTGGTTGTTGTGTTTATGTAGTGGAATTTGCTGCATTTCGGATATTTTCAGCGGGAACTAATGGTGATTGCGGCGCTTTTCTGCCGGAATTTTGGTCAGTAGCTGGTTAACAGTTAGTGCTTTGACGGCTAGGTGTTTGGAAGATTTTCTCAACAACGAGGATTGGAAGGGGATTAATTTGTGCATTTCAGAGTTTTTAGTTTAGTTCGTTACTTTATATTTTATTGTAATTGAATTTCAGCTGTGAATCTGTTGTCGTTATGCATTTTGGGATTATTTTTTTGAACTGAAAGTAAGGATTCTTAGTGATCCCCTGCATCGAAAATTAATACGAAGTCTTTTAGGAGAGGATCACTTCCTTCGGGTGATCAGAATTACCGTTGTCCTGGTGCTAAGAGATGGTGAACGGCGCAGTATGTCGTTGTAGATTGGAGAGTATGCGATAGTTCGCAGGTGATATCTAAAAGTGGTGGAATTTGGTACTTCAAGAAAGAGCGGGTGACTAGTCTACGACAAATTTGATTGCGGGCTCTGCTGAAATGAAGGTTCCGTCGAATGGTCTTTTGTCGAATTCAAGTGAAGGTTTGGCTTAATCTTATAATTCTGAGTTTAATTTCTTAATTTTTACAATTCTTCTGTTCCTCTATGTTCCCTTTGATTTGTTTGTTTGATTGTTGATCGAAAGAAAACAAGTTCTTTAAGCGCCATCATTTCGATTTGTTGGCTAATCTTGAAAACTTTCCGCGTGACTCATACGAGTCGTATTTTCAATTCTACCTGCGGCTGTATATGAATATTTTCTTAAAAAAATTATTTTTTCTGTTCTTATTTAATTTCCTTGGTTCTTTATAAATTTTGGTCTTCTTTTTAATCTTCTCCTTGTGCTTCTTTATTTGATACAACCTGTGGGGACTTGGGGTTTATACACTTATTTTAGAAAGAAAGAAGACAATAACTGGAGAGCTGGGAAAATCATGACGATTTGTGGCTTCTGCCCTAGTGAATAATTAAATAAATTTGTCAGAAAATTCAGCAAGGCTTTATGGTTGTTCCTTACTTTTTTTGGTCAACTGCAATTTTTTTTTCAACTGTCTAGAAATTCTGCATGCTGTCGAATAATAAGAATTAAGGTGCTGATGATTATATTATGGATATGACAATTACATAAAAAATATGATTGTTTTATACGAGATTCCTGAAAACTTTTTAAGTTTGAGTAATCAAAACTAACATTGTAATACTTGTTGAAGCCCACTCTCTTATCTCCATATAGTTGATATGAGCACTTAAACTACATATACAATTTACATGATTTCCCAAAAGGTGTTTCTGATTTTTAGACCATTGGGCGTTTACTTAAAACCGTCTTTTTGTATCAGTTGTTGTGTGTTGTCATGGAAAAGGTTTAACATTAAAATGTCCACCACAATCAATTTTTGCTGACTTGAATGACAATATACAGATAATGGTTTAAAATGACTATTATCAGGTTCACCGCAACTTTAGTCTACCTGGATTTTTACAGTCATAGTTGAGTAGAAAATTGACTTATTAACCATTTTGGACTTGGTCAAAGTGGTGTTAGTCAGAAAGTGACATTATGTTCTGTTGACTGACGTGTGATATGAAATAATTAAACTTAATAGATTATGTGCCTGCCTACACTGAATTATAGCTCCTATTGTGATCTAATTAACCAATTTTTTATTTAGGGCATCTTCAACTCATTACACC
Organism: Tinospora cordifolia; assembly: GCA_030144865.1. Classification (NCBI taxonomy): domain Eukaryota; kingdom Viridiplantae; phylum Streptophyta; class Magnoliopsida; order Ranunculales; family Menispermaceae; genus Tinospora; species Tinospora cordifolia. Next base: position 4,863 of record JAJIYU010006508.1, read on the forward strand.
AAAATGATGTAACTTTTACACCATTTTGGAGTATAGCAAACACTTAACAGTAACTTCTTCCCCATTTATTTAAACTATTTCAAACACCATCTATATATATATATATATATATATATATATATATATATATATTAACCATCTTAAAAAAATAGCAGAGAAAAAAAATCCCCACCATTTTGGTGTTGGTAATACAGTGCCTGCCATATATGGCTCAACATTGTAGTCCACATGAATATGGTGTGAGCAGATGGCGCTGGGTAGGAGAGGTGGACCTGGGTTGGAGATGCCTTTGAGAAGCAAAAGTTTTTGCTTGCTATTAAGAGACTTGGATTTCCGGCTGGTATCTTCAATTAGCATTATATTAAATCCTTGGCCAAAAAAATTTGATGACTGCTATCATGTGATCCAGTACTGAAAAATGAATGTAAATGGAACTGATCTGTTTCTTATCTTCAAATCTCTGTATGAAACCAAGAAAAAAGACTATTTTCTTTCAAATTCCCAAAATTATGGAATTTATAGGGATCTTCAATGCTTTATTTTTCCATCTATTTAAGAACTCTGTGAACTAATTGATGGTTCTTAGAAGCAGGTGAAAGAAAGAACATCAATTCGGAGTTATGGCATGCTTGTGCGGGGCCATTGGTATCTTTGCCTCCTGTAGGCAGCCTTGTAGTTTACTTCCCACAAGGTCACAGTGAGCAGGTATGTGGTGCATGTTCGCTTCTTTTAATTTTTATATTTTATTTAATCTTATGAAGAGCATCCGTCTTCAAATTCCTGACAAATTTTATTTGGTTCACTGTCAGGTTGCTGCTTCAATGCAAAAGGACACTGACAGCATCCCAAACTATCCCAACCTTCCTTCAAAGCTGATATGCGTGCTTCATAATGTCATTCTTCATGTATGTCTTCATAATGTTCAATACATAGTAAACCTCAAAACTTCCAGATAGTTATTAGGTTAATTTTTGGGTTAACAATAGGCAAGGGTCCTAGAAGTTGTGCAACTCTTTTGTTTTAAGCATTTTGATGAAATTTATTTCAGTATGATTTTCTAAATGCTCTGTTTTCTTTTACCTTTTCATCAGGCTGATCCTGAAACTGATGAGGTCTATGCACAAATGACTCTTCAACCTGTAAACAAAGTAGGTCAGAAGATCCCGATTGATATTTCTGGCATTTATCTGGATTTTCTTTTCTGCTTTTACCTTTTCAATAGCAATACTTAAGTTTTATCTATCCTATAGTATGACAAGGAAGCGTTGCTTGCCTCTGACTTGGGCCTCAAGCAAAGCAAGCAACCAGCAGAGTTCTTCTGCAAGACACTTACTGCTAGTGACACAAGCACTCACGGTGGATTTTCTGTACCTCGTCGAGCAGCTGAGAAGATCTTCCCACCTCTGGTGTGTGCAAATCTGTCATATTTAATCATTAGCTTAAATTTGAGTTCATGGACTATTTGGTCTTTTGATTCTAACTAGCAAGGATATTTGGTAGGATTTTTCAATGCAACCACCAGCTCAGGAGTTGGTAGCAAAAGATTTGCATGATGTTGCATGGACATTCAGACATATCTATCGTGGTATGAATCCCTTTTGGACATTAATACGTTCCTTCTTTAGAATTAGTTGTATTTGTCCAAGTCCAATCCCTCTGCTGTTTGCTGGTTTGATTTAACTTCTTGTTGTCATAACAATCCCATTTGGATTCATTTGATAAATAAATTTGACAAAAAAATTTCACCTTAGTTCACCTTGAATCATAATATAAACATCAATGAAACGTATGCCTATCATCTTTGAAGATTTGCAAAACTTTTGAAAAAGATCTTCAACCTTTTTACTTCACTGTTTGGTGCAATATTCATCGTTTGTCCAACCTTTGGTTTTTATAAGAAGTGAAAGGTTGGGATCTAGGACTTTTCATTTATGAAAAGTTATTGAGTTGTTTCCATCAAACAACTAATAACCAACTCATAAGTAAATTTATCAAAATATCCTTATATTAGATAATGATAATTTTTTAATTTAATAAAATCATAATGTGCAACATTCTTCCACTTGGTTTTATTTAATTTATATGATTATCGATTAATAGAGACCATTATCTAATATTCTCCTACTTGGGCTTTATTAAGTGAAGTACAAACCCAGTGGGGAAGAAATTAAATCCCATATTTCATGTGCATTAAGCGGCTAATTAAAATATATATGCCATGCTTAGGTCCAACAATCCTTTCATTGAAGGATTGTTTAATCCTCAAATGTAATGATTTGATGACTTCTTATAATGATAATTAAGTAAATATTTGACTATTTGTCAATATAATTGAAGATTTGACCCTTGGAAAAACAGAGCAGAAGGCAACGAATTTAGGTGGCCAACTTTATGTAGTTTGCCATATAATTTGTTTTGTTAAGTTGAGAGGAAGTTAATATTTGACTGCTTTGTTGTTTTCTGAACTGGATGATGAATTTATTTGTTATTTTTTTGTCTAGCGGTGGCTTCTGTTGTGAGTTTCTGATGTGTTTTACATAGGAAATGTTTCAAATAAATTGGTCATGGTAGTTTTGTTTCTTGTTTCTTTTATCCCTTTTGTCATGGATTATTGATGGAAATGAAATAAATGAGGAATTACACTCGATTTGGTATATGGCTAGTTGACCCTGAGAAAATAACCTTTCAGTTTGAAAACCGACAAGGATAAAAGGAAGGGAACATGTCAGCTTACGCCATTATCTTATTTCAAAAGGTCAAAAATAGTATTAACAAACTACAATTCTTTTTCGTTCTAATGTTAGGTCAACCAAAAAGGCACTTGCTGACCACAGGTTGGAGTGTTTTTGTTAGCACAAAACGACTCTATGCTGGTGATTCTGTCCTTTTCATTAGGTATGTGAAAAAGCCTAGTGGTCTACACTCTACATCTCTACTTTAAACTTGTTCATGCTTAGTAAGTCCTTTTCTGTAGAGATGAGAAATCCCAGCTTATGTTGGGTATAAGGCGTGCTAATCGACAGCAACCAGCGCTTTCCTCTTCGGTCATATCCAGTGATAGCATGCATATTGGAATTCTTGCTGCTGCTGCTCATGCATCTGCGAATAATAGTCCATTCACCATATTTTACAACCCCAGGTACATTCACAAAATTGTTTGTCATCCCGGATCAATTTAAACTCTCAACATTCCATGGTTTAATGCAGTAAATTTGATTTAACAGGGCCAGTCAAACCGAATTTGTGGTTCCCTTAGCCAAGTACAATAAAGCAATGTACACCCAAGTTTCCCTTGGAATGCGTTTTAGAATGATGTTTGAGACTGAGGAATCAGGAGTACGCAGATACATGGGTACTATCACTGGAATCAGCGATCTGGATCCAATAAGATGGAAAAATTCCCAGTGGCGCAATCTTCAGGTTGGTTTTATCAATTGTGGAAAGACCATAGTTAGGAGAGAATCTAGTTGAAGTTATATATGAAGTAATAGATGTTCTTCTAAGCTGGAAGAGTAGTTTTCCAGCTGGAAATAAATGAGCATGGTGCCTCTTAAAGGTTCTACGCCTCCAGATCTTAATTTCTTCTCCACCAAGATGCGTTCCACAGGTCATGATTGCAGGGCTTTGCTTGCAAATATTCTGTTGTAATTTGGAAGACATGCATGGCCAGGAAGGAGTGATTGTCATGTGCTAGAAAAATTTTTTACTATTATTTCCCATATGAATCTACATTTTGAGACGGCATTGAAAATTATGGTCTTATTGTATTTGTATTTGTTATAGGTTGGATGGGATGAATCAGCTGCCGGTGATCGGCCAACTCGAGTTTCAATTTGGGAGATTGAACCTGTTGCAACTCCTTTCTACTTATGTCCACCACCATTTTTCAGACCCAAGTTCCCAAAACAACCTGGGATGCCAGGTATGTTTAACAATTAAATATTATGTGAACCTGTTTCAACAAGTTGTTTGAATAATAAACAAAGTAGGAGAAGAATGCATTTTTTTTTTTACTTAACCCAACATCTGAATTCTTGTGCTTTCTTAATGCGAATATTGTATTATACAGAACCTTGCTCCCAAATATCATTTTAAATGCATCACATGTTAATTTCCATGATTCCTTGAAATAACTTATCTTAAAACGAGTAGAAACTTCAAAAAAAAAAAGATCTTCTAAAATGTTTCGGAAACTTGGGTAAATTGGAAAGGGTTGGGAAGACCTATGATTCTTGATGATTTTCTGCTGTTGAGGAAATATTATGAATATCAACTTATGCAAAATAACAATTAAAAAAAAAAAATCATTATACCGATATACTATGTACGGGCACCACCCTTTAGTACTCCAAACAAAAACTTGTGCTACAAATAATTGTTTTCATTGTAGAAATTATGAATATCACTGGTGTGTTCAAATGATGGTCTTGAATGTGAAATTTGATAAATTTGATGTATTTTTCTACGGGTTTTCACCCTTCTGCTGCAGTTCGAATTTTACTTGGCCGCAAACCCCTTTCTTGGGCAATCAAGTCATTGAGATTCCTAGTGGATGGGGATTCAAAAAAAGCCCTTTTTATTTTGGAAAATTTTCTCCCATCCACTTTTGGTGGTGTAAGTTGCTAGTGTTTTCTGATATTATTTCATGTTATGCATTGCCATCCAGATGTGGTTCACCAAAAGGTAATTATTGTTTGTTTCCCACCCACACGGTGGATACTGGAAACTATAGCGCATGAAGATTTTAAACCCATCTTTTAATTCAATAGCCTAGATTTTATGGAGTTCAATTATATTTTCAGCAAATTTTCTGCCTCTAACTAGTTGCCCATAGGAGTGCCTTTGCAGATGAAGACTCTGACATGGAGAATGCTTTCAAGAGGGCAATGCCCTGGCTTGGGGATGATATTAGCATCAGGGATGTTCAAAACCCGATGTTCCCGGGCTTAAGTCTGGTTCAGTGGATGAGCATGCAGCAAAACCCTCAGTTCTCAGCTACTCAGTCTGGATTTTTTCCACCACCCATGGGTTCCTCAACGGCTTTTCATAATACCATTGGCACAGATGACCCGTCAAAGATATTGAACTTTCAATCTCATGCCCTGAACTCTCAAAACCAGTCGAATGCCTTAGCCACACGTGATTTCCAGTTTAATATGCCAAAGGTGAGTCAAGAGAGCCAACAAATTGAGCAGATTCACAGACAAACTCAGACATGGACGCAGCAGCAGCCGCAGCAGCAGCAGCCGCAGCAACAGCAACAGCAAAGGCAGACTCTTATGAATGTGCAAGTGCAGCAACAACATTTAGCACAACAGCTGCAGCCCCAGCAACAACAAAAACAGCAACAGCACCATCAGCAGCAGCAACAACAACAACAGCAGCACCAGCAACCACAGCAACAACAACCTCAACAACAGCAACAGCAACAGCAGCAGCGTCAACAGCAGCAACCGCAACAGCAGCAGCAGCATCACCAGCTACTACAACTTCAACAGCACCAGCAGCAGCAGTTGCAAAAGCAACAGCTGCCACAACAGCAACATTTGCAGCCTCAGCAGCAGCTTCATCAACAGCAGCTATTGAGACAAGATCTTGTTGGTAATGTTGTTGCTGCAACCCAGGTTTTGAACCAAAATTTGCAGCAACCAATTGTCAACTCCCAGCATCAACAACAGCAGTTAACTGCAACGAACTTCCAGTCCCCACAGAATCTACATTCTAGCAACCTGAATTCCCAACAGTCAGCATCCATACTCCAAGATTTGCAACTTGACCAGCAATTGGATCAGCAACAAAGTCTCTCACAGAGGCAGCTGCAACAGCTACCCTTGTCCCAGCATCAGCTTCAAATGCAATTTTTGCAGAAGTTGCAGCAACAACAGCAGTTACTATCCCAGGTTAGTTCACCTTTGCAACCTCATCAGGTACAGCAACAGCAGGGTCTCCAGCAAAACCAACATTTTCAACAGCAACAGCAACAGCAACAGCAACAACATCATCAGCAGCAGCAACAGCAACAACATCATCATCAGCAGCATCATCATCAGCAGCAGCCGCAACAGCAGCAGCAGGAACTTGGCAATGCTGTCAATGTTTCTCCATCTATGCTAAATCAACTGCCACCCTTATCATCGAGCCATCTTCTTGGACAGCAAAAGCCACCTGCATCCATCAGACCTCATTCCTGTCTGACTGATGGTGATGCTCGGTCATGCTCAACTTCACCTTCAAATACTAACTGCCAAGTTCCCCCTTCAAATTTCATAAACAGGATGCATCAAGGTTCAGTCATATTGGCAGAGGATACTGTGGTTCAACCTGCATGTAATTTGGTTCAAGAACTTCAAAACAAGCCTGACGCATGGATCAAACAGGAATTACCCAATCCAAAGGAACCAGACCAGGTAGTTTATAGAAGTGCCATTACTGATACATTGGAAGCATCGTCTTCTGCAACTTCCTATTGCTTGGATGGTAGTAGCCTCCAGCAAAACTCACTGCCAAACTTTTGTCTAGATGGGGAGGTTCAGACAGATCCTCCTAATAATCTCCTATTCGGAGTTAATATTGATGGTTTGGCACCGGATGCTTTACTGTCGAGGAGGTTTGGATCAGGGAAGGATCTTCAGAACTTGCTTTCTAGTTATGGTGAGAGAGAGATAGAGACTGAGTTATCTACTGCAGCAATTAGTTCTCAATCGTTTGGGATGCCAGATATGCCATTCAAGCCCGGATGTTCAAATGATGCCGGCATCAACGAGAATGGATCTTTAAATAGAGGGTTGTGGGGTAACCAAGCTACTCAGCGTATGCGGACATTCACAAAGGTTAGCTAGTTATCTTGTCCTTGTTTTTATATTTACAAGCTTTTGTAGACTTTCGATGTGCATTAAACATGGGTAGTATATATATATATGTCTATGTGTAATATCCAATAAACTGTAATAAAGAAGATAGCCAGGAATCTCAAGATCACCTATCCTGAAAACATGGGCAACGGAGAACATGGTGTGGAAATCTTGTTATATTCACAGTCCCAGTAACTTCAAAGTCATCCTTGTCTACCATTCACAGCTTGCTGATTTGCATTTATATGCCTTAAAATTAATAGCTAGGATTAAGAGCAACTGCATTACTTTCCTTAAATTGGGCAAATGTGTTCATATTGAATAGCATTTTAATTTATTATGAGCAACTGCGCTAACTTCCTAATTTTATAGGTTCAAAAGCGGGGTTCTGTGGGAAGATCAATAGATGTCACCCGTTACATTGGATATGATGAGTTGAGACATGATCTGGCACGTATGTTTGGAATTGAAGGGCAGCTAGACGATCCACACAGGAGTGAGTGGAAATTGGTTTACGTGGACCATGAAAATGACATTCTACTTGTAGGCGATGATCCATGGGAGTAAGTTTTGGACTATAACAATATTCCCTTTTCTTGCAATAATCACATGTAATCTCTCTTCTAATGCCTGAACTCTCCTGAACGCAGGGAGTTTGTAAGCTGTGTTCAAAGTATCAAGATTTTGTCATCTGCTGAAGTCCAGCAAATGAGTCTGGATGGTGATTTAGGCAACGTACAAGTACACAACCCAGCGTGTAGCGGAGGGTCTGGTAGCGGGAATGCGTGGAGGGGACATTATGATGACAATTCAGCCGCTTCATTTGATCGGTGATCTAGTCTCAAATTCATATTTTGTTTTAAATTAGTGATGCATATCTAGGGCGCAGCAATTCGAATCTTAACGTTGAAGAGAACATGGGCCGCGCCAAACAGAGAAAATATTGGCCAGCATTTAGAATGGTCCAAGCATATTTACGCAACAGCTCGAGTGGCTAATGGAATACTATTTGTTTAATACAGGTCTCCATCTCTTTATTAGAGAGATTATATTTCTGGGCTTAATAAGTCCAGTTTGTTCCAAACCCTTTTGTCTGTATTTAGGGTTAGACAATGTATAAAAGCTTCACTATATGGGATTATGAATGAAAAGGAAGAAAACTTTTGCCTTTCATCTCTTCTTTATCTTCTTGGAGCAACTGCTCTGGTCGAACTGGGATAAATCAACTTATCCGTTACTAGTTCTTATTATTGTTGTTTTCCTTCCCCAGGACCATGCCTCTTAAGCCCAACCAAGCCCTTAAAGAAGCTCTCCAAGTTAGATGATCTGAAAAAAATCTTTGGCGCACAACATGAGAAATTTACGCTGCAATCATTGAGCTTTGGTCACATCTCGACGCATTATCCCGGTTTCATTGGAAGCCAACACCATGGCCGCCTTCACCACCACTTCCTTCATCCTCTCTCTCGTAGCATGACTTAGGGGTGTTCATCAACCCGACCAACCTGATCAATCCGTCTAACCCGAACCTTTTGGGTTGGTTTGGGTTGAGTTGCATTAGTTATTTGGGTTGGGTTGGGTTTTAAAATGCTTAACCCGAAGGGTTTGAGTTGGGTTGCAGGTTGAATACTTAAAAACCCGAACGAAACCGACCCAACCCAATCTTACTTATTCTTCTTTTTTAATTATAAATGCTTTTAAAACTAAATGAAATAAGTTTTTGAAATATTTTTATTATATATAAATGATAAACTTATAAGTAGCTATTTAAATTGATATGATTATTTATATTATATCAAATCTTTTTTCTATATAAATACCATTATTTTCAAAAACTAATAATAATAATTATTTTTTCTACAAAATCATCTATTTCAAATTAGAAGAATTTTAATTTGAAAGATGACATCATTAAGTTTTACTAATGTTAAATTTATGTAAATCAAAGTAATAAGAAGATTTAAAAAATAATATTATTTTTGTATGTATAATAAGTTAACTATAAATAATAATTAAAAATAAATATACAGAAAAATTTTAATTTAATAGTTCTTTTGTAACGAAAACATTAAAATATAATAAAAAATATTAAATTAGAGTCAACCCGATAAACCGACCTGACCCAAACCGAACCTGAACTGTTTGGGTTGGGTTGAGTTTAACCATAGATTGGTTTGGATTGGGTTTGAACTTTTCCAACCTGAATTATTTAGGTTCGGTTACGAGTTTACCTTAAACCTGACCCAACCCAACCCACGAACACCCCTAGCATAACTCTCCATAATTGCTTCCCCCAACCGTTCCATCTCGGTCAAAGCTCCATGTGCATCCATAAACAAAAGTTTTGTTAGAAAAATGTCATATCATATGTGGCGTAGTGATGCTAAATCAACATTTACATTTTCTAAGAATATTACTAATATTCTAAGAATAACATTAACCGTATTGAATATTTTATGATTATGGAATAATATATACAACTAATATTGGAGTTTAGGAAATAAAATATTACTGCTATTGATTTTAAAAAATTATTGCTATTGAAAATATAATATTGCATAACTGCTATCTACTTATTTTTAGGAGATTAAATATTGTATGCTGGATTTTATTTTGAAATTGATTATTGAATGCTGGGTTTTCTTTTGAAACTAGATATTGCGTGCTGTTTTAGAAATTGATATATTGCTTCTAAAAATTAAAATATTGCGTGCTATTTTAAAAATTGAAAGTGTGCATATCTTAAACTATTGGAACAATAATTTAAATCTTTAGGAATCTTCTTCAAAATCTGATTTTAGAATCTTGGCTCATTCTTGAAAAAACTATGTGTAGCAAATATGTATTTTTGAAACTAGAATATTGTGTATAGTTGCATATTTCGTGTTTAAAAAAAGTCGTTGGATTGTTTGGTTTAATCGTATGAAATATTTTCAAATTTCTGAACGTGACATTCTTTACAAAGTAACTCTTAATTAAAGAATATTCAGAATTCTTACCAAAATGAATCTTTCTTAAATTAAAAAATTGCCTTTATTCAAATCTAACGGTATCCAAAATATTGCATAACTGTTGGAACAATTTTCAATCTTATAGAATGTTTTTCAAATCTTGTTGTTGGCATATTTCTGGTCTTAGTATCTTTAGAAAAATGTTCTCAGTTTGATATGCTCATAATCTTTTAGAAAATGGAACATTCTCAAACCCAGAAAATGATCTTTCTTTAAGATGGAACGTGACTTTTTTAAAAACTGCAATTGTTTGTTCTCTGAGAAAGAATTCCAAACCCTGGTGAAATGTTTTAGAAATAAAACAGGTAGAGCATCCTCATCAAATAATTTCAATTTGCCTGTTGTGCTAAAGATCCAGCACTATTGGAAGGTTGCAAAAGATTCCTGTTGCTAATGGAAAGTTATAGTTTTTTGGAAATCTATCAAGACTGTGCCTACAGTATTCGTTATTGTCAATCTCATAGTCTATCCAGAAAATTGCCTAGAATTTTTGTTTACTATAGAAAGTCTCTATATTGAAGCTTATAAATACAGAAGCGTTCAAGGCCTTCATCATTACTTGGAGTTACAAAGAAAACATTGTTTATACATGTAGGAATCATTATATTGAGTGTTGAGGGATGAATTATTTATTCTTATTTTATTAACTGATCACGAAGGAGTTGTACTCTCTGCACTTTGTTAACAGAGTTTAACAACGTTCTTCTAAATGAGAGCAGCTCGTTGTGGTTCGTATGCATAGAGTGCTGTTGTAGAGTGTTGGACTTGTTGTAAATATTACAAAGTGTGGCATCGGTGTTGCAGTGATCTTGTTAGTCCAGTTATAATAGTTTTACGGTGTGGTGTATATTGCAAAGTGTGGTATCAGTGTTGTGGTCATCGTCTTAGATCAGTTGTAATAGCTATTATTTCAATTGTTCATGCAGGATGTTGGACTTGCTGTAAGTATTGCAAAGTGTGACATCGGTGTTGCGGTTATCGTATTAGTCTAGTTGCAAAAGCTATATGGTTTATTCATAATAACATTCTTTATCTAGGCGAGACCCAACAGATATAAGCATTGGCTGAACTGCGTAACCAATCCCTATATGCTAGTTGCTTTCTGCATTATTTATTCATTTATTATTACACAGAAGTTTTTGATTGGTTACCGATTAACTACTAATTGAGTACCGTGACTCTAGCGGATCTGCACCATGAATTAATCCTCCTTTGTCCTTACACAATCTCATAAAACTTCCTAGGCTTATTGAATCTTAAGATCAATGATTCACTCCACATTAACCGTTCACAATCATTCCATGGCTACAGACCCACCGCCACCAGCCCCAGCCTGCAACCCCAATGATGATCAGCTGGACGTCTTAATTTTCCCAACAAAAATGCAAGAACGCCATGCCAAATGCTTTTGTAACAACAAACTCCACCCCGCTCACCGTTACAAGATTTTCAGTTCATCCACGTTACACTTTTTTTTTTTTTCTTATTTTATATTTTATTTTCATCTCTCTCTTTAAGAAAAAAATGTTATTAGTTCTTACGAGATGTTATGAACACTTATCATAACTATTATTAATAATGAATATTATTATTTATTTATTTTATTTACTTATTCAATTATTATTTATTTTATTATATTATTTTTATTATTGTTATTATAGTTGCTATCATCACTGTCATTTATTTTATCATAATTTTTATTGTAACTATCACTGTCTTATTTCACTATTATATTAGATTATTATTTGTATAATTATATTTAATTACTTAATATTTATTTTTTATTTTTAATGTCTGACAATGATAATATACATTATTATTTATATACTTTACTTACTGCATTTTTAAGACTATTTTCTTATATCTATAAGAATAATAATAATAATAATAATAATAATAATAATAATAATAATTACTATTAATACTATTTATTGATATTGTTTCTATTATTATCTCAATTATCATTACTAATAACGTTGGTATTAGTTAAACTATTATTGTCATTTATTATTATTATTATTATTATAAATTTATTTCTATTCTCTTTTCTTTTTCCTTTTTTTAAGGGTATTGCAGTACCTAGGTGGCATTTGAGTTTTTCCCCCAAATCAGAGGACATTACTCGTAAAATCATCTTTGACCCGGTCATGGTAAATTTAAAATATGACCAGTATATCGATGTTTTATCTTACAAATCCTTATCATATATTATATAAATTTAAGATCTCATTTTGTTTTAATAAATGTTTTTTGGGTACTCAACGCTTTATTATTAGCAAAAATGATTAACTCATGAAAGGGTGTGAAGATAACTCAATCGGTGAAACAAAGGGAAACATAATAAATGTTTAATGGGTTAAAAATGAATGCCTAAGTTCCATATTAACCGCCTTGGTTAAATTAAAATCTGAACGATATATACAGACAAGCCGTGAGTACCTTAAAAGTATTTGCTTAGAATCACCACACCAATATGATGTGATTTGAAAGTTGAACAGAGTAGCTTGCTTTATTTTGATTTTAAGTTACATTTTGACACCGAACGAAATAACCAACCAACCGTTCAGAACTATCCCCACTCGTTTGTTCATACAAGGAGGTAGTTTACTTGATGGAGTTTCGAGTGTTTGATTCTTTTACCAATTGGGTCTCTATAGTTTAATGGATCGGGCTGAATTTTGTTTATTTGGATAGCTGAACAGGCAAGTTTAACAAACAAAACCCACGTTTCAGCAACCCGTAAAATCTCCTTTTAATTATTTGTCAACATTTCCAACAAATATTTTTTTTAATCAAAATTAGGGATTTATGTCTGTCGGCTATTGGTTACACCAGTGTTACTGCAACAACGCGCAAGCTTGCTAAAGTTTCATTCACAAACCCAAAAGCATCTCGAAAGTCTTAGAATGTACATAAAATCAAATAAACCTTGTATACCAAAAAATTATGTTAATAGAATGCACATGCTTAACCTAGTAAATTAAAAAGAGTATTCACAGATCTATGCTACATCATTTCTCTTTTGACCTCACGAATCCTTGAGCTTTGGATACCATGATCACATCAGTTGTATTAGTTATATAAGTCTACACATCCTTGGCTCATATTTATAGTCTATAATACAATTTAGGGTCAACTAGTTCTTATAGGTCAAATAACATGTAATAATGGCTATCTCCATTGTGTTTGTATGAAAGTGCTTCTTTTTATTGTTGTCACAGTCGCAGTTGCCTTCTGTGTCCATAAACACAACATGTTATTTGTGTCTTTTCATTTGTTAATCATTTGTGCTATCATGATTCTAAATTTATATCTCTAGGTTTTCGATTGATCAAATGACTTATGTTTATTCCTTTAAGTTTGGAATGATGAGTTTTGAAGTCCTCTAATGTTAGTAAGTATTGGATTTGAGTTTATAATTAATAATTATGCATTTTTAATGAATAATAGTCATAGTAAACATGCAACGATCATACGTGCAATTAAACAGTTTCATGCTAAAACAGAAAAACTAAGCTTCTATCTGTGCCTTTGAATGCAGGTGTCCCGTATCACCCTTAAACTTTGACTTAAGGGTTTCATTGTACCAAAATAATTTTGCAAATGTCCCAATCACTCAAGCTTCCTATGCTCTTATGATTATTGTATTTAAGTTAAAAGATTATTTGTTTTCATTATCTAATATAAGGATAGTTTAGTTAAATCTCCATAAGTTGGTTAAATCTCTTATAAGTGGGCTATTAGTAGTTGGATGGAAACAATGTATAATGTTTCAAAAATTAAAGGATATAGGTACAAGTTTCAATCTTTCACTTTTTATTAAAAAAAAAAAAAAAAAAAAAAAAACCAAAAGGTGTATCATTAAGATAATTCCATCAATCTTGCACCATTCCGTAAAGTGAAAACATTAAAAATTCTCTACAAACTTTTACAAATCTTCAAAAATGAAATGTGTGTGTTTTGATCTTCATTTATATTATGATTTATAATGACCTTGGGTAAAATATTTTCACTAATTGGTATCAAAGCCTCCATAAATCTTCTAGTTTAATGTTTTGCAGTAAAGTGGTGCACATAAAAGGAGAACCAGTCCATATTTCTTGCCGGACTTAGATGGGCCCGCTCATATATATAGCCTGTTTTATCGGTCACACTTGCGACCTTTCGGCCTAATACATGGTTCAAGTTACAAATTCTAATTGCAAATTAGAAGACGTCACACTAAGGTGCATAGATTTCACATGACCCAATATCGTTCTTGTCTCACTTTTGAACTTCTTCCTCTTAACAAACTTGACCACACACCAAAAGCATTACTCCATGAATTCCCTCCTCAAGCTAACACTATAAAATCTCCTTCAATCCTCTTTCCTTTCTAGTATTCCTTTTAAAAACTCCTCCAATTTCCTTGTTAGCCTCTAAATATGAAGCCAAAGATAACTTCCCACAAGATTATTAAGCTTTTTGCAGCCCTAATACTACTAAACATCAAAATGGTGACCGTAGCTAGCTCAAGTTCCACAAATGATCCTCCATGCTTCAAGAAACATTTCAATTCATCATGCGCCGGTCATGACTTGCACACTTGCCCTTATGTACTGGCTCGAGATGCCATTACGTTGAGCATGAAAGAAGTTCGTGATACTACAAAGTATATTGCAACAATTCCAAAGCTTAAGAGCGTGCAAGCCATATCAACAATGGAGCTTTACCAATGCATTAACGGTTTGATCGAAAATCTAAATAGTGTTCACGGAGCTTTGAGGAACTTAAGACATCTACATAGTGCCACTTTGGACATAGATACTAACTCTGTCAACCATATGATATTAGTATTGCAAGTGTTTGAGGACATGTGCCGACAAGCACTCAAGGAGGTTGATAACACTATAACACTCATGCTTCAAAGGAAAGTGGTAGATATTTCACTTACTATTCACAACGTTGTGCTTCGCGTCATGCAGTTTGAAAACATGTCTATTGGATCAAGTGCCAATGATACTACTAAAAATTAAATTCATATGAGAATAATATATATATAAGTTCCATGTTTATGATAAATTGCAAAGTTTAGACGCATAGAAAAGTTCCTTTCATATATGCTTTGATTGAGCATCCACATTAAGCATCTAAGAAAATACTCATCATATGAATATTCTATTGGAAAATACAAAAAATACTCTCTACTAGGAGTTATTTCATTGATGAATACGGTCATAAACAAATAAACAAAGGAACAACCAGTTTAAATTTTACCAATCAAAATGCCTGTTTCTTACCTTCGTTTGTTTGAGTAAACACACAAGAACACATGTTCCTGACACTGATATCCACTAAAATATCTCCCATAGTTTGGCTCCTGCAAGCTTACAAGCATGACGAGATCACGTGACGTGATGTACGGAGATTTATGTCACGTGGGACCTCCCCCACTTTTATCAAACAGGAGCATCCATGAAATTTAATTCTGCCATAAATAATGAACTAATGACGTGATACAGTCCAAAAGGTCTAGCCCATGGGCCCTCATTTAGGCCCAATCCATGATTTTCCTCATAATTTACTCTTTACACATATAAATATTATCAAATGGTATTATTACATTTTTTTTTTTTTTTTGCAACTCATAGTTAATAAAATATAGACAGGAAAATATAGTATGTAATTTCTTTTTTTTTTTAAGTTCGAAATAAAGTAGAAAATAAATTAAATTGAAGAAAAGAACATCAAATACACCCAAAAAGACGAATAATTTTCACTAATATTCGGTAAAGTTTAAG
>JAJIYU010006509.1:0-20507 GCA_030144865.1 Tinospora cordifolia
AAGCAGAACTCGTCTTTTAGATTTGGAGAGAAGAACAAGAAAAAGAAACCAAAAAAGTGTCATGGAACCAATCAGATTTCTTAGTCCTAGGCTTTAATACATACAAAGAATTGATCAAGATACCAAATTAAATGCGGTCTATTAGTATTTCAACAAAGGATTGGTGTAAAGCTAGTTTTTTCCCACTTTTTTTCACATGAGAAAGGGAATGCCTCACCTAATGGTTCCACAATGCAAGGACCAAAGGGGTCGATGGAGGTGGTATAAACTAGTTAGTTTGAATTTGAGGACAGCACACAATGGTTTGAGAAGAAAAATTTAACATATACGTATGGTAGAAGAGCAAGACATCTAACCTAAATAAACCAAAACGCTACACAAGAATAACTACTGCTACATTATATTTTTAAGCATCTCAGTTTTGGATCTTAAGCATTTGGTACACATTGAACTTGTTTTGTCGACTCCGAACGTTTGCTTGTACTATCAGTTACAGCCACAGTAACTTCCAGGTAAGTCTGGAGAAATGAAATCCCAACATTCGCACTGTCTCTGTCCCAAGTTTTTAGTTTTGTTTCAAGGCGGGGCAAAAATGAAACTTAAGTTGTTTAATGGCCTTGTGTCATTCATGCCACCTTTCTAGTCCATTTAATGACAGAATTAATAATTCTTTCCAAAACCACTACTAACACTATTATGACCGTTCAAATCAACTCCAACAGCCCAATTTTATAGCAAGAACAGCAGATGATATAAGATAGACCAATAAATGAACAAGGGGGAATTGCATGCGCATTCAATCAACTCTAATGACTCAGTTCTCTACTCCGGCAAGGCTTTTCCTTGTCTGAAATCTGCATTTTTCTCCATAATTCCCTTTTAACATGTTTTTTCAATATTTTACAATGCAAACAGAGTATTTTTCATCATTCATAGTCTTCTATTTTAGAAATACAAGAGATTTACTGTCTCCATTATTTTCTATTTTTCTTCATTTCTTCATTATTTACAATAGTATTTTTCTTCATTTCTTCCTTTACTGTCTCCATTATTTTCTTTCTTTTACTGCATTTATGTTGTCCTATTTTACCATTGCTTTTTCCCTACTCTCCTACTAAAGTATGTCCCTTTTGCTGTTTGTTCTCATAAAATTTCTTTGTTCTTTGCTTGTTATAGTGAGCTCATCGTAAATACTTTCTATCAAAGTTCAAACTTCCAAATTTAGTGGGTTGGAAACAGTGTTATTCAGGCATTGCCTAGGCTAGACGCCGAGCCTCCTCGAGTGCCTAATCGTTGACCAAGGCGTTATAGGGAGACAATTATAAAATTTAATTTTTTCTAGGACTTAAAAAATTTATTTGAAACCCTAAATCAAAAAAATAAAATAAAATAAAACAATACATCAAAATAAATAATATATTACTCATTTTAACATATTATCTATTTTACGTGCGCACACACACATATTTAAAGTGAGAGATCAATGAATAAATAAATATTCTTTTAGGATCTTCATATAGTTATATTATCATTTGTCTTAAGCTCGAATAGACCCCTCTTCACCTTATAGAGGCTTACTATATAAGTTTGTCTTTCTACCATGACAACACTAGTTGGAGGATTGAAAGGCTAACGAGGAAACATTTGTGGAAAGGTGAGAACACAGATGGGGTAGCATGGGGAGATAAGAGTGTGGTGTCCAAGAGGATCCATCAAAGGGAGTGTGGCAACCTGGAGCTTAGGAATAGGCTCGAGCAAGAAAATGGTAATGGAGATTAATCAAGGAAAGAGTCCCCCATGGTGAAGGATGGTAGTGTGTCATCATGGGATTCATCAAAATTCCAAGGATTCTAATGTGTCCCTCCATGCCACTTATCGCAGTCTTTGAAATCCCATTAACTCTCTTTATCAAAATTTAATCCACTAACTGTCTTGAGTAAAGGTGCATTGGTCTAATTTTGCAAGGTTTTGATAGATTGGTACATCTAATTTTTGTGTTCTTTTTCTCTCATATTAACAAATTATCAATCATGTGTTGTCATATTTGTGATTTCTTAACTACCTATCAAAGTGGTGTGTGAGATGAGTCCTCTTAGTGTCTTCATCTTGAATTGATCCCTCAAATCAGGAATTTCTTGAAGCTCCTTCCCTTTTGATATCCTCAAGAATTTTTGTTTCTCTAATGATAGAGATCGAGTTTCATTGTTGTTGGAATCTTTAAGGAGTAAGGACAAATCCTTTTTTGCAAAAAGATTGCTCACAAAAAGGTATCCAACTTAACCAATATCTAGGATGATTTTATAAGGAAAGATCATAACTTCAAAAGCCTAATTTTTCAACTATCTTGCCATGGCAAGAAATATTGTGCAGATATTTTGCAAAGGTACTTTAAGGTTAATCCCTTTCTGCTAATAGGTATCGTTTGTCCAAAGAGATGTGGAATCCAACAATCATCTTTTTAAGAGTGGGACTTCTTTGAAAAGCTGTCACAAAGATGGAAGACCACACTTCAGTGGGTTGGCTTGTACCCAAGTACATCTCTATTGGCCTTTCTCATTGATACTATTCTCCGTAGACGATTGACATAACATTTTCTTATTCTTGTATTTGTGGTAGTCTGGTCTATTTGAAAGCAAATTGATCTAAATTATCTAATTATGACAACACGAAAAATGATGTTAAGGTTGCTAGGGATGCTTCATGTAGTAAGCTTTCTAGAGCTAGCTTCTAGGGGCTTGGCTGAGGAATATGAATGCTATTTGGCCAATCTTGATCATTAGTTTTAAATATTTAACAAGTCAGTTTTTTTAAAAACATTTATAGTTTATACTTAACACAAGTGTTTGTTTCTAGTGACGAAAAATTCTTATTTTTTGTAGTTGTCCTTTTTTCATGTTGGTTACTAATAGTTTTTTTATTCATGTTGGTTGACATAGTTATCTTTGTTAAACTTTATCATAAATTCTTTACGACTACACTAGGCAGCGCATGTTTGACACAACCTAGTGCAATTATTCTCCTTTGAAATATTTATAATTACTTATTAAGAATTCAAACTTTGGTAATTTTGTATTCATTCATTCTCAAACAATTAATTCTTTTTCAAATTCTACATTGGCAATTGAATCTTTAAGACATTAATTTTCGATCACAAGAGCACATTAAATACCAACTACTTGGCATTGAATATTTTCAATAACATGTATCTAGGTTTTGTTAATCCACGAATTCTCAACATTAAATTTATGGATTTAGAGTGTTTTGGAATTTTTATAAAAATTTGAAACTAATGGTTGAATACATAAAGATATCACAATCTTAGAGGTATAGAGAGAGAGTAGGCATGAAAGTGTTTGAACAATATAAAGTTAAACATCTAGAAAACCACATACAACACTAGTATTTCATTCATGATAATTTAAATGGCCTAAGTTGTCCTAAGGTGAGGTTTATAATTTTAAGAAAGTAATTATGAGCTAAAAATCATAGAGAAACAGAGAGATAATAAGAATGGAAGTGTTTGAACAACATAAATTTAACTATCTAGGGAACCACAAACGACTCTAATCTTTCGTTCTAGCTAAATTACATGGCCAAAGGTGTCAAAGGTGAGGTTTCTAATTTCAAGAAAGTTTGTATGAGCCAAAAAATCTAAAACGAGGAAATCATATCCAAGTTTAAAGATAGTCATAATTTCCCCAAGATGAAAATTTTTCCTCGTTCTTTTAAAGAAAAAATGTGGGCCTTATATGCAAAAATAAATAAATAAATAAATAAATAATGGAAAAACAACTTTGCGTGCTCATGAGGAATATGGATTTAAGCTAGAAATGTAAGGATTCATATACTTACATAGGAACCACTGACAAATGGTTTCAAGTCCAAAGTAGGAGCAAACTCAACTTTCTTGTCAATTTTCTGTCCAGTAATGTGCGACCCAAACCTCTTCAAATGGATGGTAAGTACATAAGGGGCCTTGTGAACAGTGAGTTGTTTTAGAGCTCTAACTTTCTGTTTGCAGCGTTGACACTGGTACTGCTTCTGCCCTCCATCCAACTGCTCAGTGGCAGTGAAATGTGCAAGTGCCTTATAAACTGAATCTGCCTTCACTATTTCTAGACTTAAGTCCAAGAATGGGTCAAATGTGTTAGAGCAGTAGGAACACTGCATACATTTCACCTGACATAGTGAGAAGGGATTGTTTAAGAATGAGAGAATGAGAAGTAGTTAGTCCTCAGATCTTAAATGAAATATCCACTTCCATCAGGGAATCTGCAATGGTTACCTGACTCCTCAAACGACCACCAAATATCTTGTGAACCAAGCTTTTTTCATAAGCACTAGTAGATTCAGTAGGCACCCCAGAAGGTAAACAGCATTTATGCATTGATTCCAATAGGTTCACCATGTATTCATGCGCATCCTCCTGCCTAGCATTACGGAAATTTCGAGATATACCTAAGCATTTAATTAAGGAATAGAATGTGGACATTGATGCAAATTGATGACATCATACACTATGTCACATACAACAATTATTCTATAACTTTTGGCACTATCTGTCAATAGAGACAAGCTCTTTGATACATAGAGCAAGGAAAGTTTAACAGGAACCCATAATCACATAAGCCGACTAATAATCAGGAAAGATTGGTCAACGAGTGCCAAGATCAATACACATGAAGTATCCTTAAATCAGTTATCTTATAAATGGAGAATGGAGGATGCTCATTTGCTGGCATTTTTCCATAATTTTGTATACTTGCTTCCAGTTTTTATGGCATTCATCAACTTGAAAACAAATTTTCATTTGCTCATTGCCTCACTGGCTATACGAGTGCATAATAAAGTCTTTCTTCAGACACAGTAATCAACCTTTCAGTTCTATTGCCTGAAATTCCTTGCATTAGAAAGGAGGTTCGGGTATGTGAATCACATGCATTCATCTGATTATGGTAAACTTGTGTGTCCCAACAAAAATCCTATGCATGTACTATTCATTAATTCATCCATAACTTTGCATTTGCTTGTCATAAGATACTACTGCAAAACTAAATATGCAGAGATTTTGCACATGAAGCGCCATAAACATTAAGAGGATACATCGTAAGTTTACAACAAGATCTTTAGGTGCCACTATTCTCCCAGTTGATTGTAAAGCACGTTTAACGTGATTTTGTAGAGCACACATGGCACAAAATCCGGCAGTATGACCTACAAAAGTCAATACACAAACAGAAATTAGAAAAAAAAAATGTATTGGCAAGGAATATAGTGCAAAATGGATGTCATTTTCATCAGTCTAGTATATTGTATCAAGACTCTGACAATTTGAAGCCAGCGAGATTAAGCTTTTGAAACAAAATCTCATTTACATAGTAGAACAGCAAATACATAGGCAATGAATATATAAAATACACCAATTTGGCAAAAGCAAGGAAGTTAAGCTACAATTATAGTAGAGTTCAGTAAATGTTCCAAATCCCACACTTGAAGGATCAGCACTCAGATTTTAACAGGACAATTTCCAATGAAGATATCAACAATATGGACAAGACAATATCCTACCCATATGCATAGATGAGAGAACATTATAAAAAACAAAAAAGAGAAGGAAAAAAATGTTCATAAGAGTTTCAAAAGAAGTTTCATAGAGGGAAAAAATGCACATTAGAGGTACATGATCACTGTTATTAGAGTCATGAATCAAAATCAAATCATTTGAGAGTTATGTTAATTGAATCAGGTCCAAATCAATGAATCATAATATTCGCATACATAATATGAATAATTGCATAAGAACTCATATATAAATCAAATATTTTTAAACAAGTAAAAAATAAATTATAACTTTGCTCGTAATGTAGGTCATAATTGAAGATCCATAATAGGCTATTATTTTGTTAAGGATGATCAATTCATAATGGAGTTTCTTCTCGCAAAAACTTAGCAATTTAAATGAAAAAATAGCAACCTAATTGACATTTTGGGAAAAAGAAAATTAGCACCTTATAATTATTCATTTCTAACACCAGTATCCCCTAAGGTATGATTTCTAGAAAAAAAACTAAATTCTAAATATGATTGGTTTTGAAGAACCAATGTGCCTAACAAATAGGACCCATTACGCATATGATTCAAAAACAGTTTTTTTCCTCTTTTTTTTCGAAACCAAAGATCTCTCAGGCCACATGTTAGGTTGCGTTGTTTCTAAAAGTTACACTTTTTATAAGTCAACTCCAACTTTTGTTGGAGTAAATTAGAGTGTTGCCTTCTTTGTTTTCTTAGAAAAGTACACTTACAAACAGTTTCTGCTAATGTTGTTTCAAAATTGTATGAAGTTGCTGAAGCGATCACATGTAATAAGTAATTATTTATTTCTAAAATCATATATTTCTTGAAAATTGTATCTAGCATAAATGACATCAAATCATGCCTTAAGTTCCTACAAGTAACTTTTTAAGGTTCTTACAAAAGAAATAATTTTACAAAGCTTAAATGGTAGTAAATCATTTTGTAATGTTTTAAGATAATTAAAAGCACCCTTTAGCCCAAGATGCAAGCAAGGGGTACACCCAAGTAAAGCCAAATGTGAAACGCTTAAAAAACTTAATTAGACACTATTTTTGAAAAAGAACTCAAAATAGACAAATCATTTGAAAGTTTTATCATACATCATAATGTTTATAATTGTACTAATATTACTATTTCATAACTGTTCTTAGCAATGTGTTTATTTCTTTCGATATTTAAAACTTAAATAGAAAAACAAAAGCAAGAAAGATCAAGTAGCAATTACAACACCTTTGCAACAATATTTTATTGTTGTCATAAAATAAAAACAAGTTTTATTCAATATTTTATGTTTTATAATGTTTATCATGTATTTTTACACAAAGAAGAGAGAAAAGTCTCTGATGCAATACTTATTTCTCGACTAAATGTTTAAAAGAAAATGAAAAGCAGAAAAACAAGGTGCACAATTAAGGAGCATTGTGGTGTACACCTAACCTAAAGCACCCTGTCATACAAATACTGAGGCACAATAGGCAAGGGGCATGCCTTGATAGTACTAATCCAAATAAAATAATATATTCAATAAATTGGCATAATGTGTATTGATCATTCAAATTTAAATCATAAAACATAAGATTTGAGCCATGAATGGTGAGCAAATACTACTTTTTAAGGAGTTGACATAAAAATTGATAGCAGTGAAATTCATTCGAAGGAGAATAATTTTCTATTTAATCTAAATGGGGAAAAGAATCAGTATTCTGATAACTACGATGCAAATTGTAGGAAGTATAAAGGGTAACACATGCTGTTCTAGCTAAAATTAGTATAAGGAATTAAAAAGACTCAAAAATAAGTTGTAAATAACTTTTCTTAAAATAAACAAAATAAGAGAATCACAAATCTTTATGCACATGCAAAAATGAAAAAGAAGAAAGACTAAATACTTACAAGAAGATTTATGCTTCCCACTCTGCAAATAAGCAGCAAAAGGCTCTGTATAAGTCAGGCATTGCAAAACTGAATTCAAGAAACAAGTGTTCCCAAGATTCTCTAGGCCAGCACCCTGCCAACATTCATATGGATTCCTCAAATCAGAACATGGGGAACTCAATATTTATCTATTAAATCTTCAATCTGAATAAAGCTTTGTGCATCAAAATTCCAAAACAAAAAGCAAGCCTTTGGTTAAGTAAATCCAGAGAATATCTTTCGACTTTTTGTTAAGACAGCATGTTCTGGCAAGCCGTCCTCTAAATTTCCTGTTCTTGGATTCAATCCTTGTTTTTGAGTCACAATCCAAACCCATTCTAACATTTTTCTTATATAATGGAAAAAGATAAGCAATAAATCTGCAGGCATCTAATGAAACCCTTGTTGCACCGTAGGACACTATTTTTACCTCAAAAATGTATACTTTCATATTCGCTCCGAAACAAAAAGAAGGGAGAATAATCATTACAATCAAACCAAGGAAAAAAATAAAAGAAAAGTATCTAAAAAGAGCTAGAAACGGTTCAATATCAAATAACAAATCACAACAAATTCAAAAACTAAAATAAATAATGAATAAATAAAATCTCAACATAACAGAGAGATATAATACTTATATTGTGTAAGAAAAAACTGAAATACGTAAACTATATTCAACAAAAATATAAACAACACAATGAACCTTAAAAAACAAAAATAACAGAAAATACAATGACTTATTAAAAACTCACGATTCTTCGAAACGTAATTCCGAGACTGAGGTCCGGATCGCAAAGATCGTCGCCGGCATCCAATTTCTTCTTCCCCCCAGCGGGGGCAGAGCAAGAGGGTTTATTATAGACGCTGTTTCTGGCGTTGATATTAGCAGAAGTAGTAGCAGTAGTAGCAGGATTCAAGGTCTCGAGATGAAAATCGGAGTCTTCACTGCCGAAAGAGAAGTGCTTTCTAGCGAGATGGAAATCGATCTTTCTTGGGAAAGGAAAATACCCATCTGCTGCCGCCGGTGATGGCTTGGGTTCCGCAGGAGACATCATGGTTTCCGCCATTGGAACCGCGTGGTGTACGTAGAGTAACAACAGTCTAGGAAAAATGGGGATCGGAAAGATTTCGTGGATTAAAAAGAGGGAGAGATTGAGAGAGACGCCGCTCCGCTGTGTAAGAAGAGGATGAAGAAGAGATAAACCCTACAACACTACCTAGCCGTGCCTGAAATGGGCTTTGGATCGTTATATAGTGTATTTAGATATAGATTTACGTGATCAATTATTTACATGTAATTATTTTTTATTTATTTTGTCACCCACTCATTTTATTTTTTCTATTTTTGGTTTTTTTGTAATTTTCGCAACATGTTTGTAGACGAACTACCAACCAGGTCTTGAATGGGGCCCATCTGGTTTCCTTTTTTATTTTATTTTATTTTTTGAAAATATTTGCAACTATTAGTGTTTAAGTGGGGAAACAATGTGTTGGTGTAAGACAACACTAAAATGATGTCGAGATAGAAAAGACGTATTTGGAACAAATAAGCCTTCGACCTATTACTAATAAGGGTATCTCTTGGGTTTATCATTAAACGGGGCGCTTAACATCAACAAGTGCTTAAGGCGTCTTCAATGCCTGAGCGGGCATTGAGCGCCAGCTCAAGTATTGAACATGCCACATATTAAAAAATAAAAAATAAAAAATAAAAAATAAAAAACAAAAAAATGGACATTGAGCGCTCGGAACTGTCCGAGCGCTCAATGCCCTAGGGGGTAAGTAGCGCTGAGGTGTCGCTCCATTGAGCGCCACCTCAGCGTCTTCAACCCCTCGTTGGAGACGTCCTTAGTGCAACAATAATAATTTTAAAAATTAATTATTTTAAATATATATATATATATAATATTTAATTTTTAAAAATAAAATATTTTAACTGTTTTAAATAATTAAAATAAATAAATAATTTTAAAATAAATATTTTAAATAAAAAATTAAAATATATTTATTTTTAATTTATAAAAATTATCTTATGTTAAAATAAAATTAGAATTGTTTTACTTTAAATAATATATATATATATATATTAAATAAATATATTTTTTTTCAAAATTTTAATAATATTTTTAAAAAATTAAAATAATTTTGTAAAATGAATAAAATTTCATTTTAAATAATATATAAATATAAATAAATCATTTATTTTTAAAAATAAATAATATATAATTTTAAAAATAAATAAATAAACTTCAAAAATCTTTAAAATAACTATTAGTGACATTTAAAAATTTATATTTTAAATAATTAATTTAAAAATATATTTTTTAAATAAATCATTATTAAAATATAAATTTTATATAAATTTAAATAATTATATATATTTTCAATTTAAATGTGAATAAAAGATATTTTTAAAAAATACATAAATTTATCAAAATGAAATATTGTAATTAGTATATTTAATAAATTGATATGATTTTGAAACTCATATAGTACAATCTAATAAACTTGTATATATTGTGAGTACAAGTTTAATGAGTTGATAGTAAACATTAGTATTGGGAATACCTTAAACTCTTATTCATTAAACTTTCACTCACAATATTATAATATTACAAGTTTATCAGACTATACTATATGGGTTACACAATCACATCAATTCATTAAATACACTTATGATCAGAATATTTCAGACTCTTATGATCAGAATACAGTGTGAACCTTTCTCCATACAGATAATGTCTCCACAATTTCAACACAAACACTACTGCTGCTAACTTCAGATTATGTATAGGATAATTTTTCTTATGCACCTTTAGCTGCCTAAATGCATAAGCAATTACCCGACCTTCCTGCATCAATACACCGCCCAAACCTGTCAATGTTGCATTTGTATATATCACTAAGTCCTTCCTAAGCTGTGAAAGTATTAATACAGGAGCAGTAGTCAACTTCTTCTTTAACTCCATGAATGCAACTTCACATGCTGAGGTCCACACAAATAGTACATTCTTTTGAGTTAGCTTTGTGAGTGGAGCGGCTAATTTAGAAAAGCCCTCTACAAACTTTCTATAATAGCCAACTAGACCCAGAAAACTACGAATCTTGGTCACTGTAGTTAGCCTTGGCCAATTGATAACAGCCTCAACCTTAACAGAATCAAACAGAAATACCCTCTGCACTTACTACATGACCCAAAAACTTTACCTCATCCAGCCAAAACTCACATTTGCTAAATTTAACGTACAATCTGTGTTCCCTTAAAGTCTTCAAAGTCATATGGAGATGTTATTCATGATCTTCTCGAGTCTTAGAATAAATGAGGATATCATCAATAAACACAATAATGAACTGATCAAGATATGACTTAAATACCATTTGCATTAAATCCATAAACATCGTAGGAGCATTAGTTAATCCAAAAGGCATCACAAGAAATTCAAAATGACCATATCTTGTTCTAAACGCAGTCTTTGGCACATCTTCTTCTCGAACCCTTAACTGATAATACTCAGACCTCGAATCAATCTTAGAAAACAACTTAGCACCATTCAACTGATCGAATAAATCATCAATGTGGCGCAAAGGATATTTATTCTTTATAGTCATTTTATTCAGCTGACGATAATCAATGCACAACCGTAAGCTTACATCCTTCTTCTTTACAAACAATACAAGTGCGCCCCAAGGTAACATACTTGGGTTAATAAACCCTTTAGTCATCAGTTCCTCTAGTTGCACTTTAAGTTCCTACAACTACTTTGGTGTCATTCGATATGGAGGAATGGAAATAGGCTTAGTGTTAGGCATCAATTCAATAATGAAGTTTATCTCCCACTTTGGTGGTAACCCCGGCAAATCATTTGGTAACACATCGGGATACTCACCAACTACAGGAATATCAGCTAACTGGATGCCTTTTACCTTTTCCACCATTGAACCAACCCACATTTCTACTTCTTCATCAGTAGTCATACGACCTCGAGTAGGAAGTTGTAAAGATTTCATACCCCTATACACAAATGAGGGTTGACCCAATATCTGAAAGACTACTCTTTTAGAAAAGCAGTCAACACATGCATCATAAGCCGCCAACCAATCCATGCCTAGAATAACATCAAATTCTAGAAATTCCAAAACTCTAAAACACACAATCATTTCATAATTGTAATATTTCACCACATAATTTTCACACACCATATTTGGATATATTCTCTCCCCAGCTGTTGTGCTCAAAATCAAAGGTGTGCTAGTCTTAACAGGTGATAAATGCAGTCTATCTACCATATATGACCAGCGATAAAGGATAAAGTCGATCCAACATCTATCAAAACATATATAGAAGTGTCACAGATATCGATAATACCTTCAATGAGTTGTTTGCTGGAGTCAGGATTACGCTCTGTTACTGCTCTGGCTTGCTCACGTATCCCTTCTGTAGTTCTACCACCTTGGACAGTAGAAGATCTCTTGGGTGCAGATTGTGGACATAGAAAAACTCTATGTCCTAGCATCCCACACCTATAGCAAACAAATGGTGGTCTACCTGACTCAGAAGCAAAAGATGCAACTTGAGACCCTGTACCTCCTGCTGCCATATAAGGTCTACTCCCAGTCTGCTGCTGTGGCCTCCTTGGCTGTGATACACCTCTCCCTGCCATATATGATGCTGGTGGTGGTGTAGGCCCTGTCACAACTGGAGCTGTAGATGCCTCCATTCTGTTACCCTAACCACTATATCTGGGCTTCTTATTAGGCATGGGCCTTCTCTTCTGATAATATGGCCTCCCTGACATAGTTGGACTCATCTGGCTTACTAGTGCACTCTGTGTGGTAGATGATGTCACTATCATCCTTGTAACAACAACTCTCCTCATCCTAGCATTAGTTGGGGCAGTCTCAAAATCCCCAACCTGTCTAGTTGCTTGCTCATAAGTTTGTACCCCTGCTAACGCTAGCCCCTCACGATGCGATCACAATACTCGTTTCTAATCTGTTGCATTCGGAGCTCATCTGTATTTATCATCTCAGGAGCAAATAAAGTTAATCAATTGAACTCCTGCTCATACTCCCTTATTGTCATATTTCCCTAAGTAAGATGCATGAATTCATTTCTTTTCTTGTCCTTCTCACACCTAGGATAGAATTCTTCATAAAATAAATATTTGAACTTAATCCATGACTTAACCTCCACGCTGGTGGCCATCCGTCTCCACCAATCATCTGCTTTGTCAACAAACTTGAATCTAGCCAGTTTCACCTTTTCTACATTTGAAGCCTGCATATCCTCAAAGATGGTTTTCATTCTGTTCATCCACCTTTCAGCAGTTTTAAGATCAAGCCCTCCTGGAAACTCAATAGGACCCCTATGCTTGAAGCCTTCATTACCTTCTCATATCTATCTTTCTCAACATTAGAATCCACCAGTGCTGCCACCTCAACCTGAACTGGAACAAGATCAACAACTGGTTCAGTTCTACCTCTCACAGGAACACTAGCGCTACTATGTTCCCCTTAGGGGTGTGTTCATCAACCCGACCAACCCGATCAACCCGCCCAACTCGAACCTTTTGGGTTGGTTTGGGTTGGGTTGCATTAGTTATTTGGGTTGGGTTGGATTTTAAAATGTCTAACCCAAAGGTTTGGGTTGGGTTGCGGGTTAAATACTTAAAAACTCGAATGAAACCGACTCAACCCAATTTTACTTATTTTTCTTTTTAAATTATAAATGCTTTTAAAAATAAATGAAATAAGTTTCTGAAATATTTTTATTATAAAATGATAAACTTATAAGTAACTATTTAAATTGATATGATTATTTATGTTATATCAAATCTTCTTTTTATATAAATATCATCTATTATTTTCAAAAACTAATAATTATTATTTTAATAATTATTATTTTTTTCTTTCTACAAAATCATCTATTTCACACTAGAAGTATTTCAATTTGACAAATAACATCATAAAGTTTTACTAATGTTAAATTTATATAAATCAAAGTAATAAGCATATTTCAAAAATAATATTATTTTTGTATGTATAATGAGTTGACTATAAATTATAATTAAAAATAAATATATAAATTTTTTTTAATTTAATAGTTCTTTTGTAATGAAAACATTACAATATAATAAAAAACATTAAATTAGAGCCAACCTGATAAATCGACCAAACCCAAACCGAACCTGAACTGTTTGAGTTGGGTTGAGTTTAACCATAGATCGGTTTGGGTTTAAACTTTTCCAACCCAAACTGTTTGGGTTGGGTTGCGGGTTTACCCCAAACCCAACCCAACCCAACCCACGAACACCCCTAGTTCCCCTTCCGCTGGCACATTCTGTGGAACTAGTTTGTTACCCTGCATCTGTGCCAATATAGTAGCTAGCAGTGCTTGTTGTTGTTGTTGTTGCTGTGAGGCAAGTATAACTTCCAATGTCTGATTCAACTTTTCATTAGGATCCATGGCTGATCTTGCTTGTATTTTCCTTCAACACTGAAATTTACAAGCAAATAAAACATCATCAAGACAAAATAAATACCCATATAAGCAAACATAACATCATATAAGACTTTTATTTTTAAAACTTTTAAAATTCTAGGCTCTAATACCAACATTGTCGCAACCCACTTCGTACAAGTAACATCACAACCGGCACATAATACCATATACGCTACATCTACGTATATAATACTATGTCAGCCTCTTACACTTAATCTTACTCAATATCGATACAAAAATTTTGACAGTCTTTTCTAAAATTTTGACTTATCCCAATAAATTCGTCACCTAATAAACACATTAGCAATTCACAGTTCACAACAAATAATATTAAATCACATGCTTTCATCAACCATACATCGTAGTTTGTAATTTATAAAGTTTCATTCTTAACTAGTACAACCATATCCAAACCCCTCTAATAATATTATATATACCGTGATAATTATAATCATACAAAAGTACAAACCACACAAAATACTTAAACCTACGCACCCAACAGTGACTAAAGAGTCAACTATCTTTCTTGCATTGGTTTCTTCCCTTTCTTATCTGTTCTTGAAATGTTAAAAACAATGAGTGAGCTACAACATATCCAGTGAGTAATCTTTATCAATGACATTTACATGCATTTAAATAATCATGTAAAAAATCAAATTAAATAAAACATTTAAATTCATCATGCACATTTAAGTCATACATACATGCATTCAACATAGTGATCATGTTAATTTCAATGCAGCATTTAACAAAACATATGCACATCCACATCTTTCAGAAGTAGATTTAGTTTCACTCTTTGTCCCACTTGGACAATAGTATACTGTACCTCTAATTATCACCCACTCCACAACCATTTCGAGGATTATCATATAGAGAAAGACTGATACTTCTCTTGGCTCAGTCCCACATAGATTATTACATAAGAAGTATTATTCTCCAAGGCTTAGTCCATCGAAATGACATTGCATTTTGAATATGCTCTTGCAAATCCAAAACATGTTGTCATGTAAATACAGATTATAAATTTCAAATCAAATGCAACAAATGTCAATACAAGTAGCATGCTTACATTCAAATCATTTTTGTATTTACAATGCCATATAAATAACCAAGATAAAGAAATACTCACAGATTATTAACAGCGTAACTCGCTGGATACGTATTTCACTTCCTGCTATAATAACCAGTCTCTTCAAAACTTACTGCAAAATTCAGTAATATATAATCCATCATTTCATATATATTATATATTTTTATTTGCATTAATTCTAATTTTATAAAAATCATAGTTTTGACATACTATCACCATTCATATAATGTCAAAAATAATCACCACTCACCAAAATTGTTGTTCAAACAATTTTCAATATCTACTTCCAAAATTTAGATTCCAATGTACCAAAATCAACTTATCACAGAAACAATTCATATCCACAAATCACAATTAATTTATTTTTATAAAGAATTTTTAACGTATTTATTTTTCATATTTAATCACATACATGCATTATACATCACGTATGGATGCGCATTAGCTCGAATATTCTTAATAACCTTTAAAATAAACTTCATGCTCAAATACCATATTTTTACAACAGAAAATAAAATAAATAGGCTTTCAGATCATATTTTTCTGTAATTTTTCTAAATTTTCATAAATAACCCCATAGATCAATTATTCACCAAAAATTCATTTAATATCCAAAATTCATAAATTTGGTGTCGACGGGTCCGTATTTTCATTCTCTACATTCCTATATGTTTCAATTAGAGTTTTATTTGAGTTTAACATATCCAAAAGTCCATCCACAGGTTATAAAACTTTAAGTATTTATTTTAAAATTTACAGGAAAAACTAACACAATCTAACCACATATCGGAGATCTACTTATCTCAATGAGTGTTTTGATATAATTTTTGTTGAGTTTTACTCACTGTAAAAAAATACTCAATTTTTGGGTACAACTATAAAACACTGTCTATAGTAAAAATTACACCCCTAGGATTGTAGTACAAAGCTTAGTTAGCGTTTTTGTTACTAGAATTTTAAGAAATAACTTACCTGCGCGACGAATCCAGCGAGAAAATGGATGTTTCTTTTTTTTTTTCCTCTTCTTCCCATCTCAATTTTGTTCATGCTCCTATCCGGACATTCCTGGCAATGAAGATAAAATGAGAGAAAGACCATTTGTGTTGCACATCCATCACTTGTTCATCACGTGGCCATTAATTCAACTCACTGCAAGCACATTCTAAGCCAAAGTCCACTACCCACATATGCATTTGAAATCACAAACGTCCCATAAGTTGTTTGTCCATGTATACATTTGTCATGTAACCAACTTGCCTTTAATAAATGCTCACACATCTTGTTTTATACCAACTGCCCACTTAATGATATGTAGATAACCACGTTGGTTTTAATTATCCAAATTCATATCACTATCATTCTCCACCATCATTTTAAAAGCAACGCATGCCATGCATTTTTAAAGCCAAGTTATGACATGTATTTTAAAACCAACCTCCCCACATTTATATCATATAAGGCATGTTAATAACCAATATCCTAATTCAATTCACCAACCACTACCCACCTATATATAATTTATGCATGTTTTATTTTCAGTTTATCATGCATGTTCAATCATTCATTAAACTATGCCATGCTTAGACTTCGCATGGTTAGGGTTATTTTGATATTCGATGCATGAATGTAAGGTTTTCATGTTTTCATGTTGATATCATGCTAAATCTTATTTAACTTATTTATGATCTTTGAATTTGGGATTATATGAAAGATTTTGATAATAAGAACCATTATCAAAGTGATCCCTAGGGATTGCTGGGGTTGTTCTTTACATGTAATTAGTTCATATGGGTGAGGTTTGAAAATACTTAGAATATGGATGAGACCCTAAGTCCAATGAAATTTGACATAAAAGAATGCTTTTTCATTCAAAGGAGGTATTTCGATAAGAACATCAAGGGTTGAAACCCTTTCAGTCTAATTTACAATGACTAACAAGAAGTTGTTTGAAACAATTAATGATTGTTTCATTAGTTTGAAACAACTAATGATTGTAAGTGTTTGAATTTAGATGTTTCATTAGTTTGAAATAATAACTTGACTGTTTGAATGATCCACTTGACTATGTACTCACCCTTCCTAAATTTATCTTTTTAGGAAACTAAACCTTTGAAGATGCATGAGATTAGTTAGGTTAGGTTACTTTTACAAAGTTTCTATTTTAATGTATAGGCATGTTGCCCAAATTTTGAATATTCCACTATAGTTTGAATACGAGTTATGTACTCTTTCCAATTTTATTAATTGAATAAAATTAAAGATCTCTCTTTAATTTGTCTTATTGAATTATGGTTATTTAATTGAGTTAAGTACTCTTAATGTTCAATAAGGCTTGAGATAAAAAAATTAGAAAGTCAAGCGTGAGTCACTTATAAAAGTAATACTAGCTTGGCCGACTATGTGGTCAAGTCCATGTGAATTCGGGGGTCAGGTGTTACAAAAGATCATCCAACTCACAAATATAGAAGTTTTTGACATTGAGTCATTTTTTCTTTTGAAGATAACTACTCTGCAGAAACCTTAATGGTAGTCTCCAGAACAAAAGCATTTGTCTTAAATTCTTCTCCTTCCATCAATGGAATGTTCAACCTTCCCCATGTGAAGGTTCAAGTATATCTCTCTCTTTACCACAATCTAATTACTCTTATAGCTTTAGTTAACACAGGAGCTTCAACCACCTTGATGCACCCATCCGCACGACCCTCTGAATGGTGAAAACTTTAATAGAGACTTTCAACACTACTGGCCACAACTCCCTTACTATCACACTTATTAGCAAGCCCATCAAAATAAAGCTTCACTTTCTACTTACCTTCAAACATCGGATCTTGGGAGCCCAATCGCTCTGAAAAGAATTCATCATCGAATGTGATATTCTCCAACAAATCACGTAGCTTACATGGACGACTCAAGGTTTACAGACCAATTTGGCATTCATCCCGTGGATCTCCATAGTTTCCCCAAAAATCCAAAATATTGATGTCAAAAAATCCAAACAAAGCTTTCATAGCACTGTTGTGCTGAGATCCATACAAAATTCTTCAAAAAGTGTGATCTGATCATCCATGATGGATTAACCGTGATTTCTTTGTTAAGTTACCCTTCAAACTTAATGAAGATGTTAATCCAACAAAGGCATCGCACCATGGCATGCCTCCCTCATAACTGGTCTTAGTCGTTTAGGAAATTGAGTAGTTGAAGAAAGAAGGCTTCATTGAACCCACAATTTCTCCATGGGTATATGAAGCCTTTTATGTCAATGAACGATCTGAACAAGTCAGGGGAAAGCTTAAACTGATGATCAATTACCAGCTTTTGAACATCTTCCTTAAAGACGACAAGTTTCCTCTTCCTTGTATCGAGACATTATTTTAGCACCTTTCAAATACACAAGTCTTCTCCAAATTTGATTGTAAGTTTGAATTTTGGCAGCTACGAATTGATTTTAGCCGACAAACCAAAGATGACCTTTGTCATTCCAAGGCATCATTACCAATGGACGGTCATGCCATTTGGTCTAAAGACGACTCCCTCCATCTTTCCGAAGGCAATGAATCACATTTTGCAACCAATTCAAGATTAGACACTCATTTACATCGATGACATCCTCCTCTTCTCAAAAGACATGGTTATCCATCATAGTCTGGTAACCAAATTTTATGATTTATGTGTTCATTTTAGACTAATGCTTTTCGAGAAAAAAATGCAGTGCTCCTAGACTTCAATTGAATTTCTTGGTATGAAAATTAGAGGAGGCAAGCTCATCCTCCAGCCTAACATTTATCTCAAAATACTAGATTTTCTTGATGTTTTGCTAGATGAAACTTCAATTCAGTAATTTTTGGGTCTAGTAAACTATATGGGTCTCTTCATCAAGGATTTATCTGTGCACACTAGTAAGTTATCTACCTTGCTCAAGTAGTCGCCACCACCATGGAATGAGGAGCACACCAAAGTAATAATAGCATTGAAGCACAAGGCCCAGACTCTTCCTCAGTCAAAGATTTTGGGCTCAGGATTGTGTATCCTTCAAACCAATGCAAGTGATGAACACTGGGGAGCGGTCATCTTAGAAGAATTCCCAAATAAATCCAAGACATATCTATCGATATAAGAGTGGAGCTTTCAAAGCTTATGAATCGTATTACCACTCTATATTTAAAGAAATCCTTGTAGTTAGGAAAGGAATTGAAAATTTTCAATTTCATCTTGTGGGACACCATTTCTTTATAGAAATGGATTGTAATACCCTGAAAAATTTATACAAAATGAAATAAAATGATCGAATTATAACGATAAATGAGACCAACTCAATGCAGGGATCAATTAACTAGTTTAAGTGCTCAAAAACCTCTTAGAGGAGTAAAAATTGAAAAACAGAAATGAAATGAAACAAATCACCCATTCGAAATTCATTTTATTTATCTAATTAAGGGTTCATTTGCCTAATATGCTTCAGTGGAATCTAAATTATGAAAGAAAATGGAGAGAACCATAGCCAAATAGAAGTTATGAATTTTTATTGATTTCGTGTGAACCTAAAAATGTATGCTAAGGGCCTAAATTCTAGCCAAACATGAGATATGATTTTTTATTAAATTCATGCGGACCCAAAAATGGGAGAACACCCCTAAGCATGTGCAAGTCACATGGGTGATGATACTAGCATAACATGATCATGTACACCGATGCCCATACACACCAAAAATGTCCCAAATAATCCAAATTAGAAGTCCAAAAATCTGATCACGTGTGCCACCATGTGTGATAATGTACACCACTTTGCCATGATCACAAAAACGTTCCATGATCACAAACCCTAACCCTAGCCGTCATTTCTTGTGCTCACCCTAATAGAATGGAAAGTTTCAATGAGGAAACATACTAAAATCAAGAAGATTCCATGAGCTAAGGGGCTAGCCTTGTGTGCACCAAAGAGAAGAACCAAGAATAAAAAGTTTCCTCTTGTTCCCCCATGGCGCCAAAAATGGACCTTGCACATTGTCTAACTTGCCCTTGCTTGATGAACACTCATAAATAGAGAGGAAACTTACTAACTTTGTAACACCCCAATCCTCATATCTTTTAAGCAGTGTACATTTGCAACCGTTCTCTTGACAATGCACTTAACAAAACGACGGGTCGGGCCGATGCTACATTATAAGTGAAACACATTTGTTCTTTTCTTTTCAATATCTCGTGCCTTTGTCAAGAATACAAAATTTTCAATAAAATCAAGGCAATTTAAAAGAGATAAAGAAATTCAAACTATTTTATTCATAATAGAAATTAAAAGTACTAAACTCTTCAAAAAGAACTAATTGTTACAACGGAAGACTTCAAAATACTTTTCAGTAGAAAAATATAAATACTTTGGGCAACATGCCCTAAAAATTCTAAAAATATAATACTGTGGACACTTTC
>JAJIYU010006510.1:0-20533 GCA_030144865.1 Tinospora cordifolia
AAGGGGTAGAGTGGTATGGGACACTTGAACCTGAAAGCTTAGGTGGAAGCTTGGAACCTTGCTGTGCTAGCTTGATTGTATGATTGTGTGATATGCATGCTTTACTATTTATTTGGTTTGAGACCAAATCTTGTACCCATGCATGAAAATAACCTAGAAAAAAGACTTTAGGCCACTGAACAAATCGAAAACCTAGAAACTGAATCTAGAGTCATGATAATACGAATGTTTGCTCAAACAAAGATTAACATTGAAAAGATGAGCTAGGAAGAGTTCAAGGAGGTCTTCCACAAAAAAGTTCTTTCCAGAGACGACACTGTGGAAGCTGCAAGAAGACTCCATCAGGTTGAATCAAAAGGACTTGACTGTAGCTGAGTATGAGAGGAAGTTTATTGAATTGGATAAGTTCTCTTGGGAGCTGATCTAACAAGAAAGAATGAAAACTAATTGGTTTGCTCAGGATCTCAAGATTGAGATTCAAAAAGTGATTATGACTCTAAACTTAAAGACATATAGTGATCTTAGAGCATAAACTCAACTTAGAACAAATATTGAGAGGAAAAAAACAAGAAGCCTAGTAAAGAAATAGAGAACCCAAAGGCCTAGAAAAAGACTAAGAGTGGTGGAAAGGCACCACAAACCTAGAAACTGAAACAGGGGCAGAACAAAGACGAGTCAAGGGAAGAGGCTAAGAGGCTGAGATTATGTTTCGCATGCAAGCAGAAGGGTCATTTCACGAAAAATTTCCCAACGGCACCAACTCAAGCTTCCCAGCAGCAACAACAGAATACTCAAGGGGGAAGTCAGAATGAGCGACCTCAAGCCAGATAGAATCAAAATGTCAATCAAGGGCAAAACTAGGGTCGTGGTCAGAACCAAGTCAGAATGTTTGCGGTTGAGACCCAGGAAGACCAGGCCCCTGCAGTAGAAGGTACATTCCTATTGTTTAATGTTGTTGTGAGACTGTTGTTTGACTCGGGTGCCTCAAAATCTTTTATCTCTGAAAAACTAGCTGATAGGTTACAACTTGTGACAAAAACAATGCATGTGACTTTGAATGTGTCCACACCAATAGGGACCATTGTGACTTCAAAAAAGATATGTAGTTGTGACCTTAGGTTTGGGGATAAACTTTTAACAATGGACCTATATACCCTACCTTTCTATGGCTATGATGCAATCTTGGGGATGGATTGGTTAGATCAATACCAGGCCCAGATAGATTGTCCTAAGAGACGAGTAACCATGAAATTACCTTCTAGGGAGATCTTTAAAATCAATGTGGATATGTTGTAATACCTCATAATTTTGTCAACAAGAAGAGAAGATATTAATGAAATAAAATTCATTGAGAAAGAAATTCCAAAATGATTGGAGGAAAATAAAATATTAGGATCACCTAATATTTGATTTAAGGCTAATCAATTTGTCAAATATTATTTGTATAAAAATTATTTTGTAATTATATAAATAATAGAA
The DNA here is from genome assembly GCA_030144865.1 of Tinospora cordifolia. NCBI lineage: Eukaryota > Viridiplantae > Streptophyta > Magnoliopsida > Ranunculales > Menispermaceae > Tinospora > Tinospora cordifolia. The sequence continues at coordinate 1,480 of JAJIYU010006510.1, forward strand.
CAATTATTGAATTAATTATCAAACATAAGGTAAGTAGAGCAAATTATACACACATATAATTCCACCTTTCTGAAAAATAAAAATATGAAATATATATACATACATATATATATATATATATGAAATAAAGAAATGAAGGTAAAAATAGGGAAATATGGAATAATATCTCTAATAAATACAAAAATAAAGAATTAAAAAGGAAAAAAATTAGCAAAATAGAATGATATGTGCAATAAACCATATCTACACAAATTAGGAAGTGGAATTGAGTTTATAAGTAGCAAAATTCAGAAATTAGAAGCTTTAGAAGTTGATTTTGATAATAGAAACTACATCCAAAGGCCAGGATCGAATAATCTTTACGATCTGCAATCCAACGGCCCACCAAATTTATGGAACTTTAATTCATGTGTTGTGTTCCAATTATTCTAAACTTACAAAATAATTAAGAATCCTTCCTCAGACATTCAATTAAAAATATAAATAAATATATAAGAAAAAAACTATATTAAAATACTCTAAATGCATAAATAATATGCAATATGAATATAATTGATCATGCATCTAATTATGAGTAATTATATCAAATTTTCTACCTAAATTCATGCAAAACATATGTAAAATATATATAATAATGTTAGTATGCAATGCAACTAACAAATACCCCCAAACTTAGACTATTGTTCGTCCCTGAACAATGAATCTAATCTAAAATTAACATGTCATGCCATATAAAATTAAATTCTTTTTCACTCATTATTATAACCTCAATCTTCCATTCCTATAGTTTATGACTCATTAACACTTTCTTAGGGTCATTCAGCTTGTCTAGATTTTCAATTCATCATCTATTCTTTCTCAACTTCACCCTTTCATCTATTAGTATCTCGATCCTCCTAGACTTTGTAAGTGATTTGCAGGCACCATCCCACTCACAGAAATCTTTTCCTAATACCTAAGTACACAGACCCTCTCAATTCTCTCCTCTATCTATCTTCTACTTAAGTCAAACTATAGTCAGGATTAGTGGTCTTTCTTTTAGGTTGTAACGTGGTTTGGCTTAAGGTATAAGTGTAATAGGAATTTAAATCTGACTCAAGTGTACACTCGTAGCAATAATAACAACCTATTTTATTTGATTTTTTTTCAATATAGCTTGATCCTTTCTTTTCAAGCCTTTATATTTCTCGTTCATGCTCACAACTTTGTCTTCATAGCTCCCCCAAACTTACTTCATTGTGTGCACTCCAAATTGTACTCACATGTACACTCATACAAAAGTAGAAAGTGCAGCTATCATTGACAATACTAAAATACTAAAGAAATGAATATAACTCTTTTTTTCTTTTTTTCTTTTTTCTTTGTTTTTCCTTTTTTTCCTTTTTTTTTTCTTTTTTTTTACTAAACAAAATAAAAGCTAAAACAAAAACTGAAAACATATGTATTTCAATGTTAGCATCCCCTCCTTCTTTCATATCATCAGAATAGGCAGTATTAAAACCATGAGGACACACAAATAGGTCCAACTGAGATATTCATAAAAGGATGGAGTGTTTTTATATATATAATGTTTAGGTTCATAACAAGAAAATAGGCTATAAGGCTCAAAATTAGCTATAAAGAATTATAAATGCTGAGATCGGCCTTTAGGCTAGGACTCAAACAATGATGGCCTACTTCGTTTCCCTCCTATAGTCATTCCTAAGCAATGTTCAAGACAGATTTGATTATTTTAAGAGTTTGTGGAAAATTTTCTCCACTTGTGGTTTGGTTTCTACTCCTCACTTTCCTCAGTCTTCGGATTCTTAATCTACCTAAGACTACAAAGATCTGTCAAGGTCAAATTTCAGACAAACCAAGCACACAAACTGTTTGAAAATACCCTAATTCTTTGTCTCATCACACTAGAGGAATTTTCAATTTCATATGTTACTCAGTGAAATTTTTCAAAAATATGGCATGGATCTAGCCTAAGTAACATATATATACTCTATGCCCATGTATTAACTCTAAATAAATAATCTTAGTATCTAAATGTCATGAGAGAATTTCAATAGCTATGTGTGTGATATGCCCATAAATATATGCAGTTTAGAAGCATTAATGCACACAAAATATGTAAATATAAAGGAAAAATAAACCTGAAATGAAATTGAAGATTTTCTTCAATATGCACTCCCAAACTTAAATTGTGCCTTGTCCTCAAGAACACACTTTACGTTGACGTTCACAAGGAAGATAGTATGCTAAGGCGCTCAAAAAACCTACATGTGGCAAAAAGAAGATAATTAACTAAAATGCATGATTTTTTTTTTAATAAACTACCATGCATGCATACAAAAAAAAAATTTAAATTAAATCCTATCTAAATAAATAAAAATAAAAGAAAAATAAAACCAGTGGGTTGCCTCCCACTAAGCGCTAAGTTTAACGTCGTCAGCTCGACGTGGATACGGGTTAACCGAAGTCCAATTTGTTGATCTTTGCAAACACTTTGGCTTTAGGCAACTCTTGCTTCATAATATATGGTGGCTGCTTATATTTTAGGAATGGATCTTGTGACTGCGTCCTAGGACTTTTCTGAGTATGAACAGTATCTGCAGCTCTTTCATAGCATAGTTAGGCTTCCTATGTGCTTGTATGGCCTCCCCTTTAGCAAGTTCAACATCTTTAACTTGAATATCAGGAGGTCTGGGCTTTTCAATCTCTCTCTGATTGCCAGCTTGCATCATATTATCCTTCTTGCATTCTTGTACTTCAATAAGGGGCTTCAACGAGCTATAGATGTTAAAGACAACTCGTTTGTCATTCATTCTCAATGTGAGCTCTCCCATGGCGACGTCTATTAGGGCCTGACTAGTAGCTAAGAATGGTCGCCCAAGAATCAGTGGTATCTCCCCATTTTCTTCCATATCAAGAACTACAAAATTAGTTGGGAAGATAAACTTATCCACCTTTACTAAAACATCCTCAATAATGCCACGTGGATAAGTGATAGAACGATCTGCAAGCTGAAGGGTAATACTGGTTGGCTTGATCTCTGATAGGCCCAACCGACAGTATACCGAAAGTGGCATGAGATTTATGCTGGCCCCCAAGTCACAAAGAGTTTTATCAAATATATTAGTGCCTATGCTGCACGGAATAGTGAAACTCCCTGAATCTTTCAACTTTTGAGGCAACTTTCTTTGTATTATAGCACTGCACTCCTCTGTCAACCACACAGTCTCGTGATCTATTTGTTTTTTATAAAACCTTTGTGGAAAGGCTAACAGAGGAGGCTCAAGGTATTTGCTACCTTGAATAAGAATGTCGGGATGTCTAACCTTCTTTTTATCATCATCAATAAGTGTTGGATCAATAGGCTTTGTAAAAACAAGCCCTTTAGAATAAATAGACTCATCAGCTAGCATAGGAGGGCTGGATGGAATGGGTGGTCTCTGAACTTCTCTCCCACTTCTTGTAGATATGAGATTGCAGCTTTCTTTAGGATTTACTTGAGTGTCACTATGAAAGGAGTTTCGCTACTGATTGGAGAATGCTTGGGCTATTTGTCCCATTTGAGTCTCAAGGTTCTTCACAGTTGCATTCATGTTTCCCTTTTGTATTTCCAAACTTGAAACTCTGTTGTCATTTTGATCTATTCTTCCACTTAATTCTTTAAAGAAACGAGCTTGCATATTCATGATCTCGTCTAGTTTGTCTTCTATAGATGGTTTCTTTTCAAATAGATTCTGTTGAGGGACTTATCCTGGTGGAGCTTGTTGGACATTTCTATTATTCGCATAAGAGAAGTTTTCATGTTGACGGATCCTCGAATGATAACATTGAGGAGCATTGGACCCCTATTGTTGACCTTGATAATTATTGAATCGGTTCACCGCATTTAACTGCTCTATAGAAGCTTCTGCATTAAAAGAAGCCTTATGTGCTTCTGCTATAGCCAAAATAGATTGGTTCTGAGGAGCCTGAAACTGTCTATTACCCAATTTCTCAGTTAATGAATTCATCTGGTGCGTCATGGAAGCTATCTGCGCATGCAGAGCTATAATCTCATCAACTTCATGTACTCCACCCCGTTTCACTGATCCTCTCTCTGTGCTATATCCATATGCGTTAGCTACCATATCTTCAATGAGGTGAGTGGCCTCTGTAGGAGACTTTCCCATCAAGGAACCAACAGCAGCTGAATCAACCAAGGCTCTAGTAGGTGTTGTCAAACCACTGTAGAACATCTAAATCTATAGCCAAGGAAGATAGCCATGTTGTGGGCATCTTCGCAGTAAATCCTAAAATCTCTCCCACGCTTCATAAAGGGACTCAAAGTCTGACTGCTTGAACGAACTGATTTTACCCCTAAGTTGATGAACCTTAGCAGGAGTGAAATACTTTTGCATGAATTTATATCTCATCTCTTCCCAGGTGGTGATGCTACCTGGTAGGAGAGTCTGCAGCCATGTTCGTGCCTTATCCCTTAAAGAGAAGGGAAAAAGTCTCAATCTCAACTGATCTTCAGTCACACCATTCATCTTGACAGTATCACAAATTTCCATGAATGAGTTCAGGTGTGCCATCGGATCTTCAGTAGTCAAACCCTCAAACTGTTGTTATTGTACCATTGTAATCAAAGAGGGCTTCAACTCAAAGTTATTGGCATTGATGGGTGTTCTGGCAATTCCGGAGTAGTTATTATTAAGCACAGGCTTGAAAAAGTCCCGGAGAGGTGCTTCACCATCACTACCAATTGCAGATTTACTACTCTCAGCCATATCAAATCTATGGCTTCGAGTCTCCAGCTGAAATTGTCGAAGTGTTTTCAACCAATTTGGATCACTCAACTCTGTTGAGTCTCTACTCATAGACAACCTGAAACACCACAAACAAAGAAAACAAATCAAGTGTAGCAAGCCAACGAATTAAATAAATAAAACAAAGAGAATAAAAATAGAGAGAACAAAACAAAAAAAACAGACAATAATAAATAAAATAATTATATAAATTACAGTGAAACAACGCTAAATAAAAATAAAAATAAAAATAAAGATAAACTAAACTAACTAAAATTAATAAAATGCCTTAAAAAATAAATAAATAAGAATAAAAATAAAAATTAAATAAATTGAAGTGTGCAAAAAAATAACACTAACAAAAATTAACTAAACTAAACTAAAAATAAACTGCTTAATGAATAATAACAATAAAATAAAACTAAATGAAAAAAAAAATAAACTAAACTAAACTAAATGAGTAATTAAAAAAATAAAACAAATAAAACTAAACACTAATAATTAAATAAGAATAATAGTAATAATAAAAAAATAAAACTGAACTGAATTAACTAATAAAATCAAATAAATAATAAAAATAATGTTTAATGCCTTTTTATAAATAAATTACAGAAATTGACTAAATTAATTTTATGTCTAAAATAAAATAATTAAAGCTAAGATAAAAAAAAATAAAAGTAAAATTAAATTAAAAAAGGTAAAATAAAAATAAGTACAATCAAAAATAAAATACTAAACTAAAAAATAATTAATGAATTAATAAAAATAATAACTATAATAGAGTAATAAAACAAAAGATGAAAAAATAAAAGAAAGAAAAGAAAAAAAAGAAAAACTAACCTAAAAAGAAAAGAAGAACAAAAAAACCTAAAACTAACCCAAAAAAATACGATTAACTAATCTAAAATTAAATAATAACAATTAATAATAACTAACCAAAAGAAAAAAATAACTAACCTAAAACTAACCAAAAAAAAAAATAATGACAACAATCTAAACTAACTAAACCAAATAAAAACAATCAAAACTAACTAAACCAATTTAACCTAAAATAATCAATTGTTATAAAAAAAACTAAAGAATTAAACTATTAAATTATAAAAATGAGTTGAATCTACTAAAAATAAAGAATAAAATAAAATTAAAATCCTTAATTAAAATTTTAACCAATTTCAATTGGTTTCAAGATTATTAACACCACTCCCCGGCAACGGCACCAAAAACTTGTTGGGATCACTGCAAGTATACAAGATCGCAATAGTAATATACTCGATAAATATCAAATTATCGTCCTCTAAGAACGGTTTGTGATTAATATCTTAAATCTCAATTTAATTTTAATCTCAATTTTATTAAGGCTTAAAATCAAATTAAATATTAAAAACTTAAATTAAATTTAAAATCAAATTGAAAGCAAATAAATATTTAATTGAAAAATATATGAATTAAAATTCTAAAATAGTAAAATTTCATTAATTCACTTTTAATATTTATTTCAATTAATCTAAATTTTGTTCTTGTAGGTTATAACACAAATAATTAAAACCCTCTCCCGAGGCGCCTTAATTCTATCACTTAAATTGCCTAATACCTCCTCCCGAGGCGTACAGTTAATAAACTTATGCATTAAAAATATTAATCACATGCAACCTCCTACAGAATTAACAACCTCCCGGTCAATTAATTCAGATAGGTCTATATTCTGATTATCTAATTATTAAATCTCTCTCCCGAGTTAATTCAATAATCTAAATTCAATTTATATGTGATCGATCAATAAAAAACATTAAGCACACATAATATAAAACAATACCCCAAAATAAATTAATCAAAATAAAAATCAAAAGTTCCTGCAATCTAAATTACATCCTAGAAATAAAAATACTTAGTCGGACATATTTAAGAAAGTACCAAACAAAGAATTAAATAAAATAAAGATCATACTATCATACTAGAAAAGGCTTTGATCTTGTTCTTCAATTCTGTTCTTCACTTTTCTTCTCTTTGGTCTTCAATAACTACTTCCAAACTAAAATCATAAACCTCGAATTGATTGAATACAAAATTAATGTATTGGCCTATTTATATAGGTATTTTATACTCCTTATTAGACTATAACTCTAAATTGTAATCAAGACTCAATCAAAAAATCACGTATTGCATTGTAATTTGTATTTTTGTCTTAGCTTCCAATCTTGCCCTTGCTTCTTCTTTGTATTTACGCTCCTTGACCACCAAATTTATGGAACTTTAATTCATGTGTTGTGTTCCAATTATTCTAAACTTGCAAAATAATTGAGAATCCTTCCTCAGACATTAAATTAAAAATATAAATAAATATATAAGAAAAAAACTATATTAAAATACTCTAAATGCATAAATAATATGCAACATGAATATAATTGATCATGCATCTAATTATGAGTAATTATATCATATTTTCTACCTAAATTCATGCAAAACATATGTAAAATAAATATAATAATGTTAGTATGCAATGCAACTAACAGCACCTCTTCTCATCTTCCCTTCTTGTGTGTGTGAGAAGTTCTTCTCTCGAATTTAGGGAATTAAGTTGGGCGATCTTCATAGGCATTAGTACGTGGGGGGAATTGTTGTCGAAATTACGGAAGAAAGCGTCACAAGGTAAAAGTGATTTCTAAAAGTCCATTCTGTTCTTATTTAAATTTATGGCATGCTCATTGTTTGTATGTTTTTCACTTAATTCAAAGATTTTCAACTTCTGTTCTAGAATCTTAAATGTTTATTTCAATATTTCAGTTTTGATTCATGTTTGAGCAATCATATCATCTATGCCATGTTAGTATCATGCTTAGGCTTTTAAATTAAAGTATGATGCATGTTTTATGAGTGATTCATGAATTGACGGTGTATATTTTGAATTTTAGTTTGATTTCATATTCTGAAATTTATTTTATGAGATTATGATATGATAATAGATATTAGCCAAGTACCATCATAGTGGTCATGGCGACTCTATGGATGTTCTTTTCATATGAGTTAGGTCATATTGTTTTCAGACCTAAGTACTTGAGGGTCGTGTACCATTGGTGGGTCACCATGTGTAACGGGTTGATGCCGACATATGCTACTAATGGGTTGATGCCGAATGGGCCCTATTTACTTAGTTAAGAACATCAAGGGATTAAAGGTCATTTTGGTCTGAGACTCAACTTAAACAAATTGTTGTTTGAAACGCCTAATGATTGCAAGTGTTTGAATTATGATCGTATTATTAGTTTGAATATGAAAGATGGTTGTTCGAAAAAGATCTACTGGGCTATGTGTTCACTCCTTCCTTTCTTATTTTTCAGGAACATGAAACCTATAGAGCAGTTGAATAAGTCCTTAGAAAGTGTCTACAGTATTATATATTTTGTTTAATTTTAGGGCATGTTGCCCAAAGTTTTTATGTTTTTCTACTAAAAAGTATTTTTAGGTCTTCCACTGTAACTATTAGTTCTTTTTGAAGAGCTTAGAACTTTCAATTTTCATTATGAATAAAATAGTTTGAATTTATTTATCTCTTTTAATTTGCCTTGATTTTATTGGAAGTTTTGTATTCTTAAATTTTATACAAAGACACGAGATATTGAAAAGAAAAGAACAAGTGTGTGTCACTTGTAATGTAGCACCGGCCCGACCCGCAGTTTGTTAAGTCCATTGTCAAAAGAACGGTGGCAATGTATACTACTTAAAAGATACGGGGTTGGGTGGTTACAAAAACTGGCTACAACATCAAAAGAGGAATAGATTAAGTTTTATTACCTATCAAAGGATTTAAACCTTCAAAAACCCTCCAGATAAGTGAAATTCCTCTAAATCCGTCAAAAACTGCAATTGAACAGTTAAAACTTTTAGAATTCAGTTCTAAATCAATAAACTTTCAGCTTAGAAGGAAGATTCAAGCTTATTTGGTTTCATATCATCTTATACATTAAAAAAAAAACCTCAAACCCTCCTTTTGAATACTGAAAGGATTAAAAGGTTCAGATTCCTACCTTAGATCTTGAGATCCTCCTTGAATTTGCTCTGGACCGTCTCTCTGAAGCTCTAAATCGATTTGGGAAAGTCTGTGAGTAAAATGACGAAGTCAAAGGCTTGAATCTTTTTTAAATCTCGTGTAATTATTGCGGTCGGCACTTTATGGACCGTGGTTACCCATGTGACCTAATTTTTTTTTCATGATTTTCCACTGATTACTGCGGTTGACCTTCAGTGACCGCGGTTGACAGTGTGATATCTTGCTTTTCAACGTTTTTTCCCATTATCCACCATTCTGATTTATTTTATTTTCATACTATACTATATAATAATCATTTAAAACAAGTTTTCAAACATTTTTATATTTATTTCATAATTTTTAAAAATCTATTTACGATGTGTACACGTTTGAAAAATTCGGGGTATTACACTTATAATCAGTCCACTTGGAATATGCAAAATATCTTCTTGGTCCATATGATGAATTACATCACCATTTATTAATTTGCTGGTATCATCTTTGTCAACTTCATAATCCACATCAATGCATCACTTATTAAATAATTCAATGCGCACTATATTGATTCATGTTCTTTATTCAAGATTAATAAGTAATCTATTGAGGTTTGAACCTAAGACGTCCAAGTTATTAATACACCGTTTTAACCAATTGAGTTGATATGTGATTTTTGTCTCTTTAGTGTTTAATTTTGTTTTTAATGTTCCTGAGCTCAAATTCTTGATTTTATATTGCTCAAAGCTTTTCAACATAAATTTTAATATTTATTATTTATTTAATTATTTATAGAAGTTATTTTAATATTTGTGTAATTAATTATTATTTCAAAATTTCTTTAAATTTTTTGGGTATTACAAGAATATAAAAACAGATTAGGAAAGGAAGAGAGATGTTATTGTGAACGATAGAGATGGCTAAGTTAAAGAGTGTTACATTGATTATTGTTAATAAAAATCTTGTCGTGTTTTATTATGTTTCACAATTAGGATGTTTGGTGATAAAAAGGCAAAATCTAAATTTCATAGGATCTTAGAATTATTTAGGTCTAGGATCTCTAAAGGACTATATAATTTGGCATTTATTGGTCATTTTTTGAGTTTTTAATATTATCTCCTATGCTGAAATTATGTTTAGCAACTAGTGGTCAATCAAAAAGCTTTCAACATTTCTCAACATAGTTGGTTTGCCAAGGATATATATTCTTTAGAGGATTTGTTCATATATTGCAACTGCCGGACTATGAAAAAGGATCCAATTTACTTCCAAATTTATCTATTTTACCGTTGAATATATTAAATTCTACATCTTTAGAAGATTACATTGCATTCTTATATCAGAACGTGCAACTCTGCGCTATTAATTTCTTATTATATGAAATTGATTTAAAAATGATTTTACAACTACGTCTACTCAACTCAAACATGATTCCACTGGTTGCATCGCTTTTGAAAATATGCTATACTTGGTGAAATTAGAGCCTTTTTTTTCAAATCTCTTTTATTGATTGTTTATATACATATATATATATATATATTTAGAAGTCTTATGGTGCAAGCAATTTGCATCAGGACAGCATTTGCAACAGGATCTTGCATGGTGTTACACTGCATTCTACATATTGAAGTTAACATCAACCCAGAAGTCATTGTGTTGCTCTATTCATATTTATAACTGGTTGACGTACAGTAAAACAAACTCTTTTAGCTGAGCATAGCCCCACTGATGTAAGCCGTAACGCTAAACTAACTACATTACGAATCCAAGTGCCTTTTTTTCTGCTATTTCGTACTTAATCTCGAGCCCACTTGGACAATAACTTTGGCAAGTTACCTTTCTGAGGTTGTTGCCTTGAATAAACAGAGATCAAAATTTCAAACCCAAAACCTTTAGTGCAGAAACCTTGCTGTATCACCTCCTTACTAACCGATCAAGGCCTCCTTGATCCAAAGAATGATTTGCTCCTACGAATGCGCAACTACTTCAGAAGGGAAGTTGAAGATGGTATTAATTTCAGTTTTAGGGTTTGATCCATGCAAACCATGTTTTTCCTAAAGAAAAATGGTAAAACATGTAACAGTAGTTGTACATGTAACAGTAGTTGTTTACCAGTTACGCAAATGTGGCCATAAGCATCAATCCACCGTTGAAACTATCAATAAATTAACAAAGGTACTTGTGATATTCCACAAGGTGAATTGGGCAACAAAGAACAAACACAGTGGAGTAACTGACAGCATTAGGCACACAAAATGGAGAGCACTTCATATCATGCATGAATAATACCAAGTGGAGGAGCAAATGCCAAGCAGTTTGCCAACACATAGAATCAGACGTAGCAACAGTTGTGCTAATTGTGAAGCTTGAAATACAGGATTAAAAGGATCGCAACAACGAGTACTGCAATTATAATGCCGATGATCCATTTGTTCCTGTCCATCCTTCTTGACATGGCTGTTAAGATTCTCTTGCTCTTGCCGATGTTGTCATCCACGCCATGGAGCTGCAAAACAGGAGGAAATAATAAATGAATTACATGGGGAAATTTAATAAAAGAAAGAAAGAAAGAAAAAAAAAAAAAAAAGACATTCTCTGTTAAATGAAAAGGAAAACCCAGTTCACCCTTCTCTGTTAACAATAACAACTAATCAGTCTGCTAAGAATTGGCATATTCATTAACCGGGAATTAGGGTTCTGCTACAGCAATGGAACCCAACTTAAACAAAAATGTTACATACAGCTTTGTGATCAATGCACAACCAAATTGGATGGTTAGAAATTGAAATAACAGAATAAATAATAGGCTATCCGCCTTTAACATTGAACACTTACTCTTCCACGTAAGCCAAAGGAAAAAAGAAAAAGGAACCAAATTAATTTTCCATGTTAAGAATTTAAAAAAAAAATGTTCCAAATCATTCTTTAGAATTGAAGTGGAAAATAATGATCGGAAAGGAGAACATATACAAAATCTTAAATAAAAATATGTACTACTGAGGCATGACACACCGTATTATGGGCATGTAGAAGAGACTGACGTTGTCCATGCAAATCTTGTAGGATTGAAACACCAAGTTCTTCTGTCTCCAGCATGGTTCTTCTACTTTCTTTAATCCTGTCACTAGATTGGTTCAATCTCTCTGTGGACATTAACAATCTTCCTCTCTGATCAGCAGACACCTTTAACATGCAGAATTTTCAAAAGAGTGAATAAGCAAGAACAGTAAAATTGCAAAAATTGAGATAAAATTAGTCATAAAATTCAAGCAGACATCCATGATGAAGATATAAAAGAAATGTTATCATAAGCAGTAGATTAAACGAAAAACACATCCAGCAATCATAGGCAAAAAAGACGTTTTGCTAAAATCGCTCCCGATCTTCAAATCATGTCAGTTAGATACTTAGACTGTTGATCCACCTTTTAAAATTGTGGGAGGCTCAAATGAAGCTACTTAAAAAGGCAACACCGATAGAAGTTCCAGGCTTATATTTCCAATCACAGGCTAAGAATATCTAAGCAGTTTTCCTAGGAGCAGAACATACTAGTAACAAAATATGGACAACAAGCATATCAATGCCTAAAACAAATAGATGGAATGTTGCCTGCTCATTTCTAATTTGAACATTAAAGAGATCATACTCAAAATAGACAAAGAACACAAACTTATGAAGGATACTACTAGTCCAAATATACCATCATGGTGTCAGACATTCCTGAATGCAATAACTCATCTCTAGCAGCCTGATTACTATTAGCAGATGACATCCTTTTAACTTCACTTTTCAGGTTGTTAAGATCAGATTTATATTCCCTTAATTTTGCAAGTAGTGCAGCCTTAACACTAGGCTGTAAGCTTCTTGCTTCAATGTCCATCTTTCGTATCTGCAAACAAACAAAGCAAACATCAAAAAAAAAAAAACTTAAAAGTGTGAAAACAAGAGGAAAAATGCCAAGTACAAATACTCCGTACCAAAGCCTCAGCCTCATCCAACCCAGCTTTTATTTCTGAGATTTTTTGCTTCTTTTGTTCTGCAATTCAAGACAGAATTATGATCACCAACAGATAGGAATAACCAGATCCCATAACATTGCATGCTTCAAACTTTTCAACTTTTAAAAGAACTTAAAGAGAAAGCAGTACTTTCAGCAAATAATATCCAAGAAATCATGTTTACAGAACCATATATCTATTTGTTAAAAGAATACAAATCCATATTTTCTATGTTAAGTCTGAAGGCAGCAATCTCTAAGAGCAAAGCCGAAGCAACAGTGGCATTCATCATGTCATTTATCAGTCATTCTATCATGCAACAATTAGCAACATAGCAAGGTCATAAAGAATCTAATATCTTGCTACCTCAATTACAAGTTAGATTTGACCTATCTTTATTGGCGGTGTCAATAGAAGTGCAATACACCGAAAATTTTAAACTTTAATTAATCACAATTTGACTTAGAATAACCTATGATGAACAAAAGTTGACTACAGTTAGAAAATAGTTCACTTAACCAATGAAACACAACACCGAGAAACTTCGAAAAATTATTTTAGGATCGAAACAATGGAATCACGCGACGAACATTGTGTCAAAAATGCTTTGGACCATCAAGGAGATTAAAAAAATCCAAAATTTAAGAAAACGCCATGCAACACGCTGCATCGTGGGCTATATAAAATCCACTATGTAGTGCGCCGCACTGCTGCAAACATCGAATTGTGTACTTTGTGAGATAGTAAATTGGCATTGTGATTCCTACCAATCAAAGGGTCCATAAAGTGTCATTTAACATGAATGTGGAAGCCCACACTTACCTCTCGTTAGCCAAGAAGAACCTGACAACAATCATCCACAAACTTGTAGGAAAGTGGAGTGAAAAATGAACCATCTAAACACATCATTTTCATGGAAGACTAAGAACTTAGCTTTTGAAAACAATGATGTTCTTCCCAACTCCTAACAAGAACCAATCACTTTGAGAGGACATGCCCCTTGATCAGACCACCATCAACAGTTGGTGTTACAACCTCTAAAAGCAACCATTTGGGACCATTAAAGGCAGGCCTGTTTTCTTATCTATAGTTTTTGCTTTTGTCCTTTCAGCCTGGATATCTTATCCAGCTGCTTGTAGTTCCAGATGCTTGTACTATTTTTTATTTTAATATATAGTTTCTGTTTCTTTAAAAAAAAAAAAAAAAAAAAAAAAAAAAAAAAAAAAAGCCAACCATTTGACCTATTCAATCATCACTTGAAATAGAGAGGCAAAGGAAGAGGAGAACATTCTGAGAAAGGAATCTAACTCTTGGAAAAGAGTTTTGCTGGGTTTAGGGATGCTTGGAGGATAGCATATCACCCACTGTAAGCATTTCTAACTATACTTTTGTCCCTTGATTCATGTTATAAAAGAAACCCGAATATGAACACTTGTTCATGACAGAAACTCAATTGTCCAACTACTTTGGGGGATAGTCCGTGCAATATACAAACATCATTTTATTGAGACTTTTAACACCACTAGATTATGACCTTGGCCATGATCACAATGCTTTAAGAATGGTGTGAAACCATCCACTAAGGGCTAAGAGTGGAACACACAAAGTTAGGTGATTGCAAAGTATCGTTTCTAATCATCTAAACCTCATGACTAATCCACTTTGGGCTCAGTTTCAAGGATAACACAGTAGTCCCAAAATCACAACCCCTACACACACAGAAAATAGGAAGTAGCATCTTTGAAATATTACTAAAATGGCATAAAATAGTGAACCGAGGTGTGAGAACCAAGTACACAAACATACGTGGTTTACTTGAAATGACAACTACTATTGAACATAGAACCAACTATAGGAAACCTTCAAGTTGATCTCAAATCCTTGGAGGTCATGGTACCAAACCTCTCTAGTGTTGTAGACACTAAGAGACAAACAAAATGAACCTTGGAACACTAAAATCCAATGTTGGAAAGGTCTTAAACAAAGGAAGAAAATAACACACTGCTTTGTGCACAAAAACACAGGGTAGTGTGCTACACACTGGGCAAGGTTCTAGGAAGAAATTCCTAGAACTGTAGTGCATTGCACCAACTTGTAATATGTTGCATTGAGACTCCCACAAAATGTCAATTTTCAGATTGTGGACGATTGTGCTCACACAGTTGGGCCACTATTTGGGGACCCTAAAGGGATTCCTGAGGACCAAAATAGACTGAAACAACACTGAAAAACACCAATTGAAAATAGTTAGCAATCCTTACGATTACACACTAAAAACAACTGTTACATGTACATAGGCGAGACTTAACTCGTGTTGGTGGAGTTGTGGCATTTTGAGTATCCTCCTAACCTCCTTTCACTTAAATAAGCATGTGTGATAGTCTTAAATATTAACCTAAGTAATAGTACCACATACTCGATTTATTTATGATTTCTTGATGTATTCTGTTGAGCGTGTGATGAGACCATAATTATGTTACTATTGCATGTGTAGGTGTCATGCCTCCAAGAACTGTTCAATATGCATGCTACTGCAGATAAATAACATGCTTCAATGAATTACAAGAACATGACAATACCTTATTGTTGCTTTAATGCACTAACCTATCATAGATTTAAATAATGGAAAATCTAGAAAGAAACTAACATGTATGTAGCATGAGAACACACCATATGGAATATGCTTTATGATCCATTATGAAGATAACGTCATCCTTTGATTGCTTGTATAAAACCAATTAACCACATCTAAGAATCACATGATTAAGATTAAAACCAACATTCTAGGACTGTTGGGCGGTGGTAGTTCAACAGATTTTTTTTTGTGACATTAGTTGGGCCAGTCACTCATTGAAAAAACCCTACGTGAGCCCCTTGGGTCATAAGTGAACCAATTTTCAAAAACCCACTACAAGACTGTGTGGTATTTTGGGTCATGTGCACATCCATGGCAATGCTATCTACTGGCAAGGCTTGCAACCCTACCCAGTCGCCAGCCATAAGACAAATAATTCATTGAAATGTCTAATGTATTGCAATGTATATTTGATTGTCATGCGTGTACATTTGAATAAACCGATGTTAAAATTATGTGACCCACTTGGCTCGTAGAGCTCATCGCTCTCCTATTTTCTTTTCAGACACAAGTGCTCATTAATTGGGTTGGGAAACCCCACTGTTCAGACCTTCTATTCATCTTCTCTCATTTATTTATTCATAGTTCACTTAATAAATTTTGTGTTTTTGGGGAAAGGTTTACTTAAACACAAAGTAGTGTGCTGCATGGTAAGGATAATATTTTGATGCGATATTAGCCTAGAGTTTTATTTGGGCAAACTTTTGATATCCTCAAGGAGGTACATTTTCAAGTATTTAAAATGTTATCATTAATTGTTGCAAATACCATTAGTTTTAATATGAAGAATGTTTTACTACAGAAATGATTTCAACATTAAGTAAAAAATTTTCTCAATAACTGATTTTGAACTTAATAAGCCAACGTAGATGATAATTAGGGAAGGGTAGAGTGTCACACGGGTGTAAGCAAAACTTGCCCAACCCAAATGGATGTGAGAGGATTACAGCCTCGTTAAAAGAGTCAACTACTAACAAAGGCTTACTTGAAGTGTTGGGCTGATTTTCAGGTTTAACACATCAAACCTGAGTTCAACCTCACCCACCCACCTAGCACATATATATATATATATATATATATAATGCCCACCCCTTGTCTCACATAAGAGTGCAATCACTTTGAAGTGAAGTAACAAAGGGTAGATGACAGAAGGGGTACTTATAAGGAGAAATGCCCAACCGCTGTCTCACATCAAGCTTTACTACCGGTTAATGAAGAAAAATTAACAATAAATAAAACAATGGACGTGAAGGAGACCTACCAAGCACCAAAACAAATTTGGAAATTTAGAACATTGCGTATTTGAGCTCCATATCATAACTGTCAAAATTGTGAAAAGGAATTCATTATATTGGAGCTTCATCAATTGAATCGAATTGGTATTGGTTCATTCGAAGAATTCACATGCATTATACATCTGCATTAAGAATTATAAAATCATGGAATTAAATTTATAACATTTCTAATTAACCATCTAATCAACTGAAAGTTTGAAGCAAACTAATGTTTCATAAGGAGAATTTAAAATGAATTTCTAAAATTTGTGACTTTAGTATGAATTAATCAAGACGATCTATAGGACTTATATTATTTCCAAGAGATGGGTGGATATGATTGAAATGGACACAGGAGGTGTTGGTTTAGATGGAAGGTTTGGCAATAGTTAATATTCGTGTTGGCATGTTGCTCTAGTAAGTTGGTTATAAAGGAACCAAAAAGTTTATAGAGTTGTTCATCCAAGTAAAATATGAATTATGATTCCATTTTACTTAAATCCTTCTTATGGATGAAGCATAAACATTTCCATTATTTTCTTTCTTTGACTTAACTGGTGATTAGACCTTTCTTTTTTAGTTTTTTGGTAATGTGTATTGTTTTACTAAGGACTTCTTATTGTCCATTTTGTAGCTAAACTTTCTTTTCATAACAGGCACACCATTTTTGTATGCAAATTATAACTTAATCAAATCAATTTTAAAACAAGTACTTCATAATTGTTTATCTCCCCTAATACTATAAGTCATTAGGCCAAGCACGGCAGCATAACAAATTTCAGAATCCTTTTCTCATGCTTAACAATTTATCCTCGTACATCCAGTTAATGGAATGATGTTTAATTAGTTTAAATGCTCCCAAGGATACAACTCATGTTTACAATCTTTATTTAATAACTATAATTATATTTTCTCATAGAGGCACACATTGAGATATGTATATGTGTGTGTGTGTGTGTGTGTATAGAAAGAGAGACTAGTTTATTTTAAAATTAATAGTTTAATTTTTTTTTTTCATAACGTTTAATAATGTCAATAAAAAGAAGAATTAAAACAAACTTCAACTTCATAATGGTGAACTTGGTTTTGCAATTGATGAGGATGATGTGAAGGAAGAATTACACATGCATACATATGCATAAATAAAAATTGGAATCTAAGGTATACAAAGATAAGTATCAATGAAATTGGAAATCAAGTACATATAACATATGCATTCTCAGTTTTTTTGTAAGAATCACACAAATTGTTAGACTTGAATTTGAATTGCAAGAATTGAACCATGGCTGTAAGATTATGTTAATAGTTTTACCATGGAAATCAGAAGAACCGTGATTCTGTTGAGGGATTCAAAACATATCTGTCCTTTGGAAATTTGTAAATTGTAGGATGTGATTTGGATGTAGTTTTCACAAACATGCTCCCAAAATATTCCCATCAAAAAGATTGCCAATTTTGTTACTTTGTTTTCAAGGGCCATCGAATTAATATCATGCAATTCCCCCTAAATTGCCTTCAAAGATTAAATGGCTCTTTAAAATGCTAAAAAGCAAAGAGGCTCCAAAATCATTCCAAAAGTAAAATGCAAGACACTTTATTGAACTCTGTAGAAGATCTAAACTGATTATAATAAATGAAGTAAGTTCTTTTAGAATCAATTTCGAACGATCTACTAGAGGTTGTAATGATGCAAAAGATCCCACTACATCATGATCCTTTTAACGTTACACAAAAGCCATTATTCTACGTTCAGATAGCACTAAAAAGGATACTTTAAATCCCCAAGTAGACAAAACGAACCCCTCAAGGAATCTTGTGCAAGTCACAATGAACCTTTTTCAAATTTCTTATACTTTTTCTCCATCAGTTAATAACATGCTAAACAGTCAAATGTTTGTCCAGCAGACTAGTCTTAGCATATTAAAAAACCACTTTCAGAAAGCACCTCTGATCTCTAATCCCACAAATATGAAAAGCAGTGAGAAGCGAAGGTACTTATGCTGCAACTCATGGTATAGATAAAGAACGACCATAAACAAATTTATAGAGTGTTGGTTTGGAGCATTCAAAGGTGCAAAGTTATACCGACACAGAAGTAGAAAAGGAAATAACCCAACTCTTTTCCATTATCTTCAATCTCATGAATCGTGGCATACTCTTTTTGAAATAGAAGAGTCATTTCATGTTTACACTGGCATAAGGACTCAGCTACTTTATGATTATATATATATATTGAGCAGCAGCTCGGAGACCACCTAAAAAGGAATATTTATTATTCGATCCATATCCTGACATAAGAAGTCCAATAGGAGCAATACTTGAAATGGCAATCCATAAAAAAA
>JAJIYU010006511.1:0-20494 GCA_030144865.1 Tinospora cordifolia
TGTAAATGTTTATGCACCACGCTTGGTCGCTGAAGGGAAATCTAAACAGACTTCTCGCTTCGACTTGGAGAGGTTATTGCCTTCTACAGGTTGGGTGAGAAGGGCATGGCAACCATCTGAAGAAGAACTTTTGGCAATTTCAGGCTTGGATGTTGTGGTGTTTATGCGTATTTTTACCCTCAGGTAAAATTGAGTCTATGAAGCATAGCAACTGTGCATATAATCATTATTTAAAAGTTTTTTCTGCACTCAAACAATGGATATTGGCACTCGATTACTAGTTTGGCATGTCTCTATCTAAAACTTAGACCAATTTAAAATTCTCAACCAAGTTTCAACTAGTTGCAAATTAGTCTGTTACTCCACATTCAAACTTGCTGAAAAGATTTTCAGGGGTATATTATAAGAAATCTTCTTGAATTTCTAGGACCTCTACTTGGGGTTTTTTGACCTTATTCCTACATCTTTCATTTTTGTAAATTTGTTAGGAACTACAAGTAAGGTATTCTTAGGATATAGTTCTACTTCTACCCAATTTTGCATTCTTCATGTATGTCAAATCGTAACACTACTGT
The DNA here is from genome assembly GCA_030144865.1 of Tinospora cordifolia. NCBI lineage: Eukaryota > Viridiplantae > Streptophyta > Magnoliopsida > Ranunculales > Menispermaceae > Tinospora > Tinospora cordifolia. Next base: position 576 of record JAJIYU010006511.1, read on the forward strand.
TCCAATTGTTGAAGAGCTTGTCATTCTGTTAGAGTGTGACTGAGATCATGGAGCAAGGCAGGAGATTGCTTTGAGATTGTAAAAGTATAAGTTCATCCTAAACCCGTAAAATGATGGGTCAATTCTCAGCCTAAAAAGGGTAGGATGGTCTTGAGTATGCAAAAAGATTGGTTTTAATGCTTTGTTCTTAGCCTGAAAAGGGGTAAGCTGATTTGAGCCAATGAAAAACTGACTGTAACTGGTTGTCCTGAGCCTGTAAAAGGATAGGTTTGTCCTAAGCTTTTGAAAAGTTTGGTTGATCTTGAGCCTGCAAAAAGTCTAATTGTTACAATTCGTCTTTGAGTTAGTCTTAAGTACACAAGAAGATAATTAGTAAATTTAAATCTGGACTTTGGAGATTAGATTAGTGGAGGTACCTAGGGAGATGAACCTCTGTAAATTGCTTGCCTCATCTATTTGTTTATCATTGTTTTGCTACTTTGCTATCAATCAACTGATTACATAAATTTTTAATTTGCATAATTGTCTAACTACCCCCTTTTGGACACTCTTGGGCCAACACAAAATTCCCTTGATTGCTCTTACCAATTGATTAAAGTCCTTGTAATCTTGCTCAATCAAAGATATTGGTACGTGGTAACACGTCCACCTTATTTACTAAATGCTATGTGAACAATAGTGACAAGTTTAGTAATACATTTCATGTAATTGAGGTTTTGCCTTCTATGTGAATCACAAATTTCATTTTTGGAATGTTTATGTTCTTCTATAGGTCCTAAGAGATTCCAAATTATTACAATGGAATAAACTATGATAACACTACGTGGCAACCTCAATATTTGTAAAGTTTCACAAAAGAAGTTTTTGAATTATATTGGTGTTTTCTTCATAAGTAGAATCCAGAGTTGGTCACCCACATTTACTAGCAATTTCAATTTTCCTAAGAACCATGGAGGAGATGGTGTTATCACTGTCCTATTGTGAAATTAGAGGAAGGAGATGGTATGAGATCGTGGTATGAAAATTAGCCAAAGTTTGGGTGAAATTAGCCGAAGTTTGGCGAATTTAGTAGAATTCATTAGGTGATTTGAACAATCGAAGCGAAGTTCACCAGTAATTATAAAATTACAAAATTTTGTTGAAATCTTTGAAAAAATTTGCAAAGTTTACCTAAAATCAAAGTTTTGACTATTTCTACCAAAAAAATGTATAAAAGTTGTAAAAAAAGGACATTTTTATGAAAGAATCTATTTAGTGCATATAGATTCTTCTATATAATCATAGAGATTGTAAAAAAAAAATCTCTCTCTATAAATGAAGAAGATTGAGGGTAAGATATGTTCAACTGGCAAGTGACAATCCAAAAGAAAGAAGAACGGGTTGTAGTCTTGAGGAGAGATGATAGAGAGAAGAAAGAGAAGAGAAAAATAAGCCGAGAGCCTAAGAAGAGAGGCGTTGAGAGAAGACTGAGAAATGAGAGCCATTTATTGTAGTCTATAGAAAAGATATGCGCTTGTAGTGACTAGCAAATCAACGATCAATTAAACTAGGGTTAATGTTTGCAAGACCATTAGGGTTTGACAATAAGTTTCTCTTTCTTTCTTTTCTTATAACAGTTTTAAGTTAACATGTACAATGTGCATTAAACATTGTTAATGTCAAAATATACGTTAAAAACCATTATTTTTATACTTTTATATGTAAAATATTTATTTATGTTTGTTTTTATCATTTTCAATAGAAATCGTGTATATTTTAGTATTTAAAATGGTATTTTTTTAAACTTTTATAAGTTGACTAATTTTTACAAAAATTCTTTCGAATTTTTCGAATGTTTCGAATTAATTCTAATTTTCAAATGTCAAAGTTTAGGGCAAAGTCGATTTTTTGTTCCTTGTATGGGATATCTTCCCATTTTTGAGTAATATCTGTTCGCTATGGAAGGTCCATGGAGAAGTGGCATGTTTAGTGGTTTTATGGTCTATATGGAAAGAGAGGAATGCGAGATTGTTCAAGAATAAGACAGTACAGGAAAGATGGTGTAGCACATTCTCGTCTACTTGCATCTTTTGAGGTTTCAAATAGTGAGCTGCCTATGGGCTACAAACTCAGTAACTAGGTGAGAGGGTCAAGAATTTTATATAGCTCTAAGTGCACAAAGAAATCTTTTTGATTTGCTATTGTAATTATCTATCAACTTATATAAATACTATCTAATTTCTTTTCAAAAAGTATATATAATAAATGTCGTCCCAGTATTACTGCTAAGCTTTTAAGAGTTCAATTCAAATGAATCAGCGTTGAATAAGATATATATATATATATATATAACATAAAGGTTTCATTAATAAGAGAGGGATGAAATATTCTTATACAAAAGGACTAGCTTGAACAATTGCAGTCTGAACAGATCTTACACACATACTTTCTGATATACTTAGAAGCAAACGTAACCTGGGCTTTATACAAATGCACACTACTCCATAGTTACATACAGATTGTTTTACCAGTTACTTAACCATTCCCCAAAAGAGAAACCTTTCCCTAGATTACTAGCGACAAGCCAAGTAGCAAAAAGGGTCTCGTATCTTTGCTAGATTTGTTCTTCTGGTTTCTCTTTATCTTTAAATATTCATCTATTGCTCTCCTCCTAGATTGAGTAAAAGATTGTGAAGAGTGCACACTTTCAATAGTTGGAGATAGACTTACTGCTCATATCTTCCAGAGTGGAAAAAAGGTTTGCTTCAGTGGGCCTTTGAACTTCGTATGCTTTGTCTGCCATGCTTCCATAACTTCCTTTTGGTTTCATAGCCACCAAACACGTGCCTGTTGTCTTCATTGGTGGAACTTCTTTTGCATTCTATCAACTAGTTCAATTTATCTAAACATATCATCCATCCTAGGATCTTTGCTTTCATAGGGATTTTTTCCGACCAAATAAATTTGGCTTTATCCCATTGTTCTTGTTTTCCTTCAATAGTCTCCATTTGTACCTTAAAAAAATTGATTGAAAACAATCTAGAGTTATCTCCTATCCACACATTTTTTCCCATACATTCTTGAGCCATGGATACTATTTATAACTCTAGCCCACATAGCTTCCGGATTGTTGTACATTCTCCACAACCATTTCCCCCTCAAAGGTTCTCAAATACGGATTCAATCCCACTTGACTGTTCTCCTTGACTACCTCCTCCCTTTAGAATTTTGCAGTGATTGCTTCTGTAGTCCTGCTTTGTTGTAAACTCTAGGGAATTGTTCTTTAAAAGATTTTCGTTTGCACCATATATCATCCCAAAATCTAATAGTTTTCCCATTTCCTTGTCTCCATCTCACCCACCTTAAAAATTAGAGATAGGTGGAGTGTAGAAATTTCCATGGTCTTCTATAAGAAGCCTTGGGGTGAATCTCAACTTCTATGCGAGAGATTATTGCCTGTTCCATGAATACTCTTAATCACACTCAGTGTCGCCTAGGCGTTCAGGCCCTCTCAACGCCTAGGCCACCGCCTAGGCGCTAGGAGGGCTCTTCTGTAAATTTTTAAAAAATAGGAGGACTTTTAATTATTTAATTATTTATTTTTTAACCAAAATCTAATAACTCCGTTCTCAAACCTCTCAAAGTCAAACGAGTTGAACCAACTTTGACGATCATCTCTGAGACTCCGGCGATAATCTCCGATACTCTGGCAAACAACTCTGACTTCATCTTCGATGAGCGACTCCAACGACTCTCTCCATCTCACTGTGCGTGTCTCTCCCTTTCTCTCTCTGCTCTCTTTCTGCGTCTCTCCAACTTTCTGTGCTATGCCTCTCTCTTTTTTTGCATCTCTCCCTCTTTGTCTTTCTACATCCCTCCCTCTCTCTCTCTCCTTTCTTCCTTTCTATCTTTCTATGTTTCCCTTCTCTCTCTCTTTCTCTCTCTATCTAGGTCTCTCTTTTGTCTCTCTCTATCTACGTCTCTCTTCTAACTCTTTACGTATCTCTCTCTCTCTCTCTCTCACACACACTCGCGCATGCAAAATTAGCTCTTCTTTTTTGAATGTTATGAATATGAAGTATGTGAACTTATGATGATCATGATTTTATCATAATGTATTATCTAATATGTCATTATTTATAATTTTATAATTTATATATCATTAATTAATTAAATATAAAATATAAATAAATAAAATTATAAAAAAGTATTAAACAATTTTTTAGGAATATATATATATATATATATATTGGGTAAGGGACCAATAAATAAATAAATAATTCTTCAAGGATCTTTAAATAATTATTTTTAAGGACCGCCTAAGCGTCACCTAGTCCTCACCTAGGCCCCACCTCGCCTTATGGAGGCATACCGTATTAAACCGCCTTACCGCCTTACCGCCTTGACAACACTGATCACACTTAAACCATAGGGCTTCTCTTTCCTCATCAAAACTCCATGGCCACTTCCCAGCTATGCTATAGTCCTTTTACTCAATCCACCTATCCCCAACTCCTCTTTCTCGCTTGTTTTATAGACCTATTCCCATCTAACCCGGTTATTCCCTTTTCCTCCTTCATCCTTCTTCCATAAAAAATTCCTCATCTCCTATTCCATAAGATTGGTCACTCCCTTAGGCATCTTGAAAATTGACATATAGTAAATGGGAATTGCTTCCAACACCTCCTTAAGCAGAAGGAGTCTTCCCCCTAGAGAGGAAAGAGGCCTTCCATCCCTCTATTCTCTGTTTGATTGTCTGGATGGTAGGTTCCCAAAACATCATACTCCTTGGTTGGACTCCAAGTAGCATTCCTAAATAATTCATGGGCCATTGCTCCTCCTTAATCCCCTAATTCTTTATTGTTCTTTCTGTAACGTCTTTAGCCATACTAATCCCTACTACCTAGCTTTTATTAAGATTAATTGAGAGACCCCGAAACTGTACAAAAGAGCTTTAGAATATTAATGGCAGTCTCCACTGTCTTTCCATCCTCCTTAAGAAATTATCAGCATACTAGATGTGGGTTAGTTTTAACTTACCCTTACCGACAGTTATCCCCTTTAGCATTCCTTTAGTAGAAGCCTTCATCAGCAATGCATTTTAAACATCGGCTACTAGAATGTACAAGAAGGGTGAGAGTGGGTTGCCCTGTCTAAGCTCTCTGCTTCCTAGAATCTTCCTTCTAGGTCGACCATTAATTATTATGGAGAAACTAGCAGTTTTGAAGCAACCCTATACCCAATTCCTCTATTTTTTTTTTGGAGAAGAAACCATATATTAAAATTAAAATAGGCTTTTAGATGAGAAATTTGAAAGCTGAATATTACAGAGAGTAAAAGATATTATGCCAATTGTCTAATCAGTCCCCAAAAGTATACCCTTGACTGATTTTGGTGGAAGAGATCCAGGCACAAAACAAAATTTTGGATCTTTCCCAAACCCTAGTGCTATGTTTACATGTATTACTAAAAATTGTACTATTTCTTTCTTTCCATATACTGAACCAAACAACAAAAGTAATGACTCTTTTGTAGATACTGAATTTTTTGGCTTGAACATCTTTTAGAGCTTGCTCTTCAGTTTGCTATAGAAGGACTGAACTATGAATCTGTTGTCTTTCCCCCCCACCCATTCAATTCTGTCCGAATTTTCTGAAGTTCAACTGCAGCAAGCTGATTATTTCAGTAATTTCTTGCATCCAAATTCCTCTATTTCATCCCAAAGCCTTTCCTTTCCAACGCCACATCAAGAAATTCTCAGCTGACTTTGTCATAGGCCTTAGTAAAATCCACTTTAATGACCATTCCTTTATCTCTAGAAGTTCGATATTGTTCAACCACTTCATTAGCAATAAAAAATGCATGAATTATTTACCTTTCTTTGACAAAAACCATTTGGATCTTATCAACTATATGTTGAATAACTTCCTTCAATCTGTTGGCAAGTTTCTTAGTTATTATTTTATAGACACTTGTTAGTAGACTTATAGGCCTAAAATCTTCACCCTAATTGAATCAACCTTCTTGGGATCCAAACTTATATATGTCTCATTAATGGCTCATTATCACCCCATCCTCATAAAACTGCTTCATCATGCCCATAAGGTGTTCTTTGATAATACTCCAGTTTTCTTCCTAAAACTTCATAGTGAACCCATTTGTCCCTGGTACCTTGTACCCTTCATTACTGAACATTGCCCTTCTTACTTCCTCGTCTTCAAACAGTCTTTATACTAGTCGCTGTCTTGAGTTTTGACAGGGGACCAATCTATGCCTTCAAGTCTGCTCTCGTCTTGTCACCAGTGCTATAAATTTTCTTGAATTTGCTCTCTTTCTCAATTCTTGTGATTTGGCTTCTAGCTATCCTGATGGATAAGATTTTGTGGAAGTATTTTGTATTAATGTCACCTTCTTTAGCCCATCTGATCCTAGCCATCTATCTCGTCGTTCTTTCAGTCTTCTTGTCTAGCTCTGTAATCTCCCCTACCACTGTTTCCCAGTAGTCCACATCCCATGTGTTCTCCCTTCTTTTACTCCATTCGCTTTGTAATTCTTCTAATTTTGCCACTAACTTCCTTCTTTTAGTGTCTGCTTGCATTCTCTTTTCAGATTGCCATTACCTAATGTGGTCCCTCATACCCTTAGCTTTCTCTTGAATCTAAAACTTGCCTAGCGCTCTACCTATGGCTGGGTCCACCAATCCTCCATTTTACCTTTCAAAATGCAGCCATACATTTATAAATATGAATGGAGAAGGACCCACCTCACAGCTCCAGTTTCTATCATCATTGGTCAATGGTCTGAAGTCAGTCTTTTCAGTACTGTTTGGTTGATTCCTTTTACCATCTCTTTCCATACGACATTAAAGAGAAACTTTGCTGATCCTAGACATTGCACATTTTCACAAAACTCCACCTTGAGTCTTCATTTTGCGACCCCCTTAAGTCTGAGATGGTTGGCCACCTCCTCAAACTGTCTCATTATTCAATCATAGCCTAAGCCATTAGATCTTTCCTTAGGGTTTCTAACCGTATTAAAGTTCCCTCTGACACACCTTGCTCCTGAGCACATGGCTGACGAAGCTGCCACTTCTTCCCATAAAAATTCCGTTTCCTTCTTTGTACAAAGACCATTAAGGTGGTGAACCATCAACATGAGCTTTCCTGTCTTTTCACTTTGATGGAGATCAAATAGTCCAACTGGATCTTTTCCACCACCTCCACGGTTCTTATATGTGACATGATAAGCATCCCTCCCGAGTTTCCAATTGCTGGAGCACTTACTTAGTTTGTGAATCTCACTTTCCGCAAGCTCCCCACCATATCCTGTGATGCTGCTGCCTTTTTAGTTTCATGCAGTGCTACTATATTTGGTTTGGTTGCCCTAATTGTCCTCCAAATACACTCTTTCTTCTCTTTGGACCCAATTCCCCTACTATTCCATGATATGATCCACATTCCTTCTATGACGCTCAATCAATCTTCCACCTTCAGTTTCTAAAAATCTCCTCTTTTAGCTTGATGTCTATTTCCTGGAGGAATCGTTCTAGTTGGGCCACTTCTAGAGGAATCAGTGTTGAATAAGATTGCTAGTTGAAATACATATTGTTGTTAAATTGAATAAGATCGTGAAGTTGGTAGTTGGGCCACCTCGTCCCTATTAATACAATTACGTTTTCTTTAAAAAAAAAATTGAATTGTGAGTCATATGATTTTTCTTTGATTTTATAATAATATGAAATAATGTAACTACTATTTATTTTATCTAAAATCGTTAAAACATTCAGAAGTAAACTTCAACCTACAACTACAAATTCCATATCTCAGTTTATAATGTCATTGGCATTCTAATGTTGGAAACAGAGTAAGGATGGTAACTATCAATTATTATGAATTTTTGCCATTTTAAAATGAAGCAAAAAAGTGGATATGTGCTTCAATGAAAAAAGTAACTTATAAATAAGCGAATATCTTAAAAGAGGGATCACAGTTGTTCTCATAATTTTGTCAAATAGAAACAATTCTAACCTTTTTAAATGTTTGAGGTTGTCTCATATTAGTAAAGAAGTTAATAAAAGAAAAGAAGTTGAAAAATTTAGCAAAAAGCTCCAAAAGCATGTTTATAGATCGAGTTAGATTGTTTTTAAACAAATCACGTGACTTGTGGATTTTGCAATTTCTTTTTCAAGAAAACTTGAATCATTGTAGGTGCAATTCAATTACAATCTTATAATTTAAGTTGAAACTTGTATTGATTTTATAACTATAGTACTCTTGCTTTTCACATTTTTACAACAATATGAAAAAACAGTGGAAGAATTTTTTTTTTTCTTTTGAATCATCATTTCTTTCTGCAATTTCGAATATTAGAATTGATGCAAGGAAGTGTCATTCTTAAAAGGACATTGTTTTTCAGCCTTCTTCCCTTTTGATGGACTATGACCTAAGATTTAGATTAACGAGATCTACAATTTGTGTCTTAGTGACTAGGATTTGTTGAAATCCTGATTTGTCCTTGTTTGATTTTATCTTTCTTCGTATAATAATTTTTGCTTTAGTTACTCATTAAATTGAACAATTTTATCATTTCATGCAGTTTGAAAGTATTTTCTTTGGCTGGGGTCCTGGGGATCTTCGTTCTTCTTCCAATAAATTATCTTGGGAGCCATCTAAATGAAATTGACATATCCGATATTCCAAACAAGTCCCTGGATCTGTTTAGCATTTCAAATGTAGAGGATGGATCAAAAAGGTAATACCCGTTGCAAGTTTGATATGATCGATGTCATTTTATAAAAAACTAGTTGAATTAGTTAATATAAATACATGCACCTCCTAATGCTTTTATTTTTGCACAATTTGTATGTTGGATTTTTAACCTAAAAATGGGAACTCTCGTTTAAATCCAACTGCATTACACAAAGTAGTAACTGTTTTTATTCAACTTCCAAGTTCAGTATTCACAATTGAATCTAGGGAAATAAGATAAGTTCTGTAGTTCAATCGGTAAAGCCAGGCTATAACAAATGAATAAAGGTAAATTCTATCTTTGGTTTTGCTGATGTTTTAGACCAGATTGTAGGTGAAACAGGCAGTACTGGTATTTCTGCAAATTGTTGTTAGCTTCAACTTTCTATACTGTTAGGGTTTTTCACTATTTTTGATGACCTGCAATTTCTTCCTTTAATGATTTGAACATTCTGCAGATCTTTCTTTTTTTTTTGTTCTCTATTTTTGTCATGCATTTCCCATTTTGTTCTCCACCATAGTCTTATAAATGACTTCGCATACATTTAACATTCGTTATAAGGCAGGCTTACACTTTGCACCCATCAGTAAAAAGGTCCCACATGCTCGTGTTTTGTCACCTTTGTTTTTCATGGTTTATATACAAAATAATTTATCTTTGGAAGTTACAGTTGGGGAATTAAGGACTGCTTAGAGCCCCCCCTCCCTTTTTTTTTTTTTTCTGTTATTAGTATTATTCTCATGGTGCTTTAGTTGGTGTTCTTGGTGTTGCTTTCTATTATTATTATTATTTCTTTGGGTTCTTTCAAGCAGATAAATGGAAGAACCTTCACTGTGGAAGGTTTTATTTATTTGTTTGGACTCTTTGAGCTGAATAAATGTGGTATAAAAAGTTGCTTTTCTGACAGGTTGTGGATTCACTTCTGTGCTATATATTTTTTCACTGGAGCTGTGTGCTATCTTCTCTATTATGTGAGTAGTTTTGTACTAATTGTTGCATGAGGTGGTTTGTATTTGCATTCAACTTTTTAGTATGATTTGATATTGACATGGACTAGGATGACTATTGCCCTATCTTCATCAACATGGTTTAAAGTGTATATGCTTTTTGGAAACATCATCCTGTAAGTTTAAAAAATTTGTTGGTTGAAACACAGAGGTGGTGCCTTGGTAATACATCTTTTTAATGAAACAAGTTTATGTGTGATGGTGCACATTGTGTATATGATTAAAAATTAGATAAATTACAGATATTAACTATCGATTTATGTTTGCTTAGGGCACTTGGTTCAAAGTTATCACTAGACCGCAACTTTCATGCTGTGTAGAGAGGTACATTGGAATTGGAGATTCAGTGTGAGATGCTTAGGACACTTATGTACTTCAGCAGTGCAAGATGGGAGATGAAACTTTCCTATTTAAGTAGAAAGTGTAAACTAGAAATTTGTTATAAGATGCTTAGGAACTGGCCTATACATAACAGTGCAAGATGGGAGATTAACTTTATTATTTAAGTAGAGAGAATCTAGAAAGCTACCTGTACTTAGCAATGCCATATGGGAGACTAAAGGTTCATTAGGGGGATTATTTTCAATCCTATAGCTCTTGGTTTGAATTCCTTATGCAGATGTTCTCACATGATGGATAGACTACAAACTAGAAGGAAAAAAAAAATGCACCATTTCCATGTTCAACATGAATTTAGAACATCAGTAAGAATTGAAGAAGCTTGTATAAAAGAGAAGACATAAAAAGCTAGAACAATACCTAAGACCAGATGCTCACCCCTAGGTGCCTAAAGAGCACAAAATTATCCAATTGTCTAACCCAATAATTGAGGCTAAAACCCATAGAAAATCTTCAACATAGACACTGTAAAGGTAGCTAAAAAGTGGGAATTCTCTCTAACTACACTTCTCATCAACTCTTTCACATCAAGAAACTTGTTCATTTCTTTCAAATTATTTCTTACCATCGCAAGGTAGACAATACTTTAATGTTTCACCTTTGGAAGATACTCATGATTTGACATAAGATCAAGGTAGCCAGGATCATGATCTGAATTATGGATTGTCAGATTGTAAGATCCTACAAACCTACATGGGAAACTTGATTTGGATCATACTAGAATCTTAATTCAATGCTTGGCACGCTTGAATGGCAATCTTGTTCATAGGATTGTTGGGATCACAATTTAGGCATGATTCCTTAATTTTTTTTGGTCACTTTTTCTGTTTTTAAATTTCTAATTATTTTTTTAAAAAAATTTTTGCTTTAAAAAAGAATTTAACTTGTGATGGCAGTGTCGAGAAAAAACGTAGCTATAGCTTCCACTTATTATAATCACCACAACTAATATCCACTGGAGTTGATCCTATTTCCCTTTCTTCTTGTAAGGTTTCTAGGTAGAAGAATAAAAGCCAAAAGAGGCAGTGGACAAGGCTAAATTACAGGAGGTCCAGTGGAAGAAGGTGATATTCCTATCATTTGTGTGAGCCCACCAAAGTAGAAAAAGGAGCTGAAGACATAAAAGATAAGAAGAAAGGGGGGAGGGGGCATAAGCCTAGGAGGATGGTACAATAGATGGGTGGCCCACTGCTAGGAGTTAGGCTTAACGGACAAGAGGGAGCACATTGATCGAGATCTGGAGGTTGAGTCTAAGGAAGAAGAGATGGAGGAGTTTGTACCAGAAACATAATTTGAGGATTGCTCAGATTGGAAAGGAGAAGCAGATGATTGGAAAGTAAGCATGACAAAGGACAGTGATGAAGAAGAAGAAGTGGAAGGAGAGAGGGAACAACAACCGCCAGCTAATAAGTTACATTCTGTTATCCTCATTCCAATTCGTACCCACACTTCTCATTCTATATCCCATAGTCCACCTCCTAACATGGTTAAGGAGCAGACAAAGAAGTGTGAGAAGAACATGCTGAATCATAGAGAAGAAGAATCCATGCCGAAGGAAGGAGGAGATAATGGTAGAGGTGAGCCAAACATAGATGTCTAGGAGCGAAGGGATGGTGAAGAGATTAGTCAAATGAGAAAGTTCTTGCAGAAAATTGGCCTTGATCTGAAGGAGTTGAGTGATTAGAGACAGTGAAAGAAGATGGTATAAAAGAGTAAGGAGCTTGGAAATGATGGTTTTACCCTAGAACATCATAGGGTGTGGGTCATAGGATAAGATGAGGACCATAAGGTGGGTCATTGGGAGGCCCAGCCCAAACATTGTGGTGTTACAACAGATAAAGAAAAAAAGGGTCTCACTAAATGTTAGTAGGAAGCTTTGGAAGTTCAGGTACTTGGAGTGGATTCTACTACCTGCAGCGCGATCATTATGGGGAATCCTTATTATATGGGACACAAGAACAGTGAAGGTGATGGAATAGTTCCAAGCACCATAATCAGTACTAATCAAGATTAAAAGCAAGGAGTAGGAGTGGTGGTTCACAACAGTCTTTGGGGCTTGTCAGAGGGGGGAGGGGGGGAGAGAGAGAGAGAGAGAGAGAGAGAGAGAGAGAGAGAGAGAGAGAGAGAGAGAGAGAGAGAGAGAGAGAGTGAGGAGGTGGAGTTGCTGATGAAGTAAGTCGAGAATTAAAAAGGGATGTTTGGTTACAAATAAAACATAAGAAATAATATTTTTAGAAAAGCCCTTCAATTTTTTTTTTTCAAATTTGCGAGTAAACCCCTCTAACGCCTAAACCTTTGCCTAGGCGTTGAGGGGGCTAGGGCGACTAGGCGACGACTTGAGAACATTGGGTGAAAGACTTGTGGAGATCAAGATCCCTGCAAATGTGTTTCTTACCAGCGTTAGGAATGGTTGGGGGAATATTGATGATGTGAGACTCAAGATCAGTAGAAGTTATGGAGAACTTTGAGGCTACATGCTCCATATCAATCAAAGTGAAAGGGGAGGGAAGAAGCTGGTGGTTCTCCTCATTATATATGACGCATGCAAAAACTTAGAAAGGGAGTTTATGTAAGAGTAAATTGCTGTACTGATAGAGATATTGTTAGGACTGTGGTGTGTAGTGGGTTTATTTAAATGTAGTGAGACGAATTGAGGAGAGGATGAACTGTCTCACAAGAACAAGGCCAATGGGGCAATTTGATGATTTAATATCAAAGCTGGCATGGTGGGAGACGGGGTTGATTAATAAAACTTACACATGGACAAATGGAAGGAACATTCCCACCATGGCTAGATTGGATAGGTTCCTTTTTAACATAGAATGGGAAAACCTATTCCAATCATCAATTTAACTGACTTTACAAAGATTAACCTCGGAGCATTGGCCTATAATGCTGGACACATAATCGGAAGCATTGGGACCAACCTCATTTAGATTTGGGCATACTTGTCTAAGCATACTTAAATTCAAAGATGTCAAATTCAAACTGGTAGGAGGCAACCCATATAGAAGGATGGACAGGTTATAGATTCATGAAGAAACTGAAGATCATTCAAGGAAAATTGAAGCAGTAGGGTCAAACACTTAAAAAGGAGAGTAGGATACCAAGGAGGTGTTGATGAAGGAATTAGAGGAAATTGCCAGCAGAGGAGGATACTAAGAACGAGGTGTTGATGAGGGAATTAGAGGAAATTGCCAGCAGAATGCAGACAGGACATAGGGAGGGGAGTCATCTTGCATACATGCAACATGCAGATGGCTGCATATACTTCATAGATGAGGATAATGCTAGTTGGAACACTAAAATGATAGTGTTTCATACCTTTTTTATGCTGTTAGGCTTGAAAGAAAATTTGGACAAAGTTTCTTATTGGGAGTTACTAGCATTTGGTGGTCTCAAATGTGCCTATATCAGTTGAAAAAGTGACTCATTATTTGGACTCCGACTAATTGTTTCTCCTAATAAGACACAACAAGCGAAAGGACACAACAAGAGAGAGAGATAGCTAAGTATTCGAGTCTGCCATTGGGTGGGAACGCAAGGAAGATAGAATTTTGGGATCCTATGATTCAAAATCCCATTTGAGGTATCAGGAGAGATAGAGAAAATATTGAGTAAATTCCTCTAGAGAAGGGAGGATAAAGAGAAGCAATACTCCCTTGTAGGATGGAAATAAGTGGCATGGAATACAAAACATGGAGAACTTGGGGTAGTGAATCTTTGTCAAGAAACAAGGCAATGGTAGCAATGGCTAAGGAGAATACATGAAAACCCATAAGCTCTACGAGCAAAAGTGATCAAGAGTATACGTGGAGAGGTGGAGAAATGGGGAATAAGGGCATATTCAACTGGGATATCATACATAGCTCCATGAAATTTTGTCAGCTCACTAACAGAAACATTCCTGCAACAAGTGAGATGGAAGGTTGGAAATTGGGGGATTATTAAATTTTGCGAGGATAAATGGTGTAGGATTACAACATTTTAGGGGCAGTTCCCAAAATTATATAGAATTTTGCTAAATGAAAAGACCCCATTAGTGGCTTCTTGTGCCAACATAATGGAGTAAGCTAGAACCTTCACCTTTTAAGGAATTTGACGGACACTGATACTCAAGAGGTGTAAATTCTACTCGTGATGTTGGACCAAATTAATTTTCAGAACCAAGAAGATAAGTTAGTTTGGAGAGGTGATTCCTTAGAAAGAAATGCTATTAAAACACACGACTCCTTGCAATCTTTCATTTGGAGATGGCATGTATGCTCAATGGAGATCAAAGTGATAGGGCGTCATGACAAATGGACGGAGAAGAAAAAATGGTGTTTACCATGGTGCAAAGCAGGATGATCCTTCCACTGTAGAAGTGATGGATGGACTCCTATGATAAGACATAGACTGAATAAGGAAGGAACCGCCAAAAGGATTCTTATAAAGGATTCAACAGGTAATAACTAATGGATGAGAAACAAGACAAAAAGCAATAGCAATGGGAGAAACAAACATTTGGCAGTCACAAGGAGATGATGTCAATTAGGCAAATGGATATACATCTTTTGATTTTTGGTTCAAACACTTCAAGGTGTATTTCTCAACAAAAAGCACAGAGGTCATTATTCAAGAAGAAACAATAAGCAAATGTTAGAATATCATGATAGAAGGAAGAATTGTGAGCTGGATGAAAGGTGTAAGACAAGCCATGAAATCCCTTAGAGACGGTGGTTTCAAATGTATTTTGAGATATAGAAGCTTCTTCATTTGGTTGGAAATGTACACCAACTCTAGGGGGAGGTTTTCTAAGAATCACCAAGATCGCTCAAGGGTTTCACCAAAACATTTTTTTTTTTTTTGAAGACCTGGTGGTGTTCGGACCTTTGGCCCGACTAGTCCACCATGGGGTTATCTCGCCCGCCCCAAGACCAGGACTCGGGAGACAATAGGAGCAAATAGCGGGGCAAGACTCGAACCTGTGACACTTTGGGAGCACGGACCCGACTTGACCACCATGCCATCGCCCCCTGGGGCGTTTCACCAAAACATTTTTATTCTGGAAGAAAGCAATCATGAAATATGGCGCAAATTTTGACTTGCGTTAAATGCAGTTGAAATAGTGGTGAGAAAGGACACACTCAATAGCTCAAGGAACGACCGGGAAGAAGAGCTGAAGAAACGTGAAGGGGAAGGACGAAAAATAACACAAAAGAAATTTGGAAGGAAATAGGTCAACTTTTAGAAGGTACCACTCACCAGAAGAAAAATGACATGAGGATGGTGGACAATGAGGATGATGAAGAAAGGTCTACCCAACAAGCAGAAAAGATTGAAGGAGGAAAAAGATGTTAAATACTAGAAGATGCTGATTATAGGAAATTTGACTTGACTAAATGGGGAGAGGTGGGGAACGAAGTGACAATTGTGCTAGGTAGGGAGCCAAACTTGTGTCGCATGGTTGCAGCCAAGGCAGTGGTTCACTGCTTTGACAAAGTGGAATCTAAGAAATGTTTACAGGGAAATTTTATGTTGTTTTGAGGACACCTCCACGTATCGAAGATATTTCATGGTAGAGAGGTATGGGCCAATAAATCCATAGAGTGCATGATGAACTAGATTTGATGTTATTACTCTACAAAAAATGAACTAGATTTCATGATAACGAGGTATTGGTGTTGATGTTATCCCTCCGCAAAAAATGGAACATTGTAATCTTTGGAAGGATTGCTGAGATATATGGTGGTCTGTTGGACATTGCAGAGAGCACAATTTAAGGCAAGTCAATGGAACTAGCAATATTAAAACTCAAAGGACATCTGAATGGTTTTTATCTGGTAGAAATTGAAATTTACAAAGATGATTAAGTACTCGAGCTTTGTTTGATGAACCTATAAGTTCAAAAGTAGAAAAGGTTAGAGGAAAGGCTACCGAAGAAGCTCTGCTGACTACAGTTAACCAGCCACTGATGAGAAGAATGTGGCGAGAGGAGACAGACTAGTGAAGACGGTACAGACGTACATTATGGAATGCGCAGGCATGACTAGAATCGTGTAGGAGGAAGAAGGCAACAACAGGGTAGGTGCAGGCAGCATAGTGACGGTTTGCATGTATAATAGGACACGTTAGTGAACTCTTGTCATGGAGCACCACGTCTCTCCAGACCTTAGTAGACCAACAAGCATACAAATAGGGATGATAAGTGTGCACAAGACGCCATGAAAAACCTAGTTAAAATTGGGCTCCTTGAGAATAAAATTAGTGGGCCCACCAATAGTATGAAGGTGTACAATAGAAGAGTTGAAAATCGCGAGGAAGGTCATTATAAAGACTAGATATCAAGATCATGGGCTCCCTCATCTGAGTTCAAATCTCAGGCTGAAGAATATGACGCTGAATGTTGTTTGATTTGGAGGAATATGTCCTAGAAACACCAGCAAAACTTGGTCAACAAGAGAACAGTGCTGATGATAGCAGTGAAGCTTCGTTGCCAGATTATTTTAACAAAAAGGTATGCTCAGTTATCTGTTTCCCATCTCCTCTTACAAGTGAAATTTCTAGAAAAGGGATGACTAGGATTTAGATCGCAACAATCTTCAAGTAGAAAGACAACATCAAATAATTTCATCTAGCTGCTCTCCCATGTTCGAAGAAGAAGCAAACCAGGTGTTAGAATTTCTACAACATATAAAAGTTGAATTTTTTGAAATAGAGTCGAACTAGTTGTCTTGCTGTATTGTGCTTAGGGAGTTAAGCCTCTCTCAATGAAGATTCCGTCCCAGAACATCAGCGGCTGTGGAAATAGTTTGAAGAAGCAGATTATTAGCCATATGGGAGGAAAGAAATTCAAGAATGTTTAAAGACAAGAAGAGAGAAATTCATATGATATGGGAGAGATCCAACATTTTGTTCGCCTTGTGGATCTCTAGTTCTAATTTCTCTATGGGATATTCTTTTGGGGAATGGTTGGGTAACGGGGGAAACATCCTACAATCATTGTGATTTGTTCTTTGTTTTGTCAGACTTCTCATCCGACATTTGTACTCAAAGCTTTTATTATTAATATATATCAATAGTTTTTGTTTCCAAAAAAAAAAAAAAAAAAAAAATCTGGGCGGTGCACTTGGACATTGTTACGTTGTAAGAAGTTAAAAGAGAAAAGATATATTTAGTTGCTATCCTATGGGATAGTAGGAATGTGGAAATCATCGATAGTGTCGATGCCTCTTTTCTTATTTCCGTCAATATTAAAGGGCTTGAAAGCAACAATTGGTGGTTTTCTTTTATCTATGGTCCTTGTAACAACACCATAAGGAAGAAATTTTTTTGGGATGAACTAGCGGGACTTTCTACTGTTTTCTCAGGGCCGTGGTGCATGGTAGAGATTTTGATGCTACAAAGAGCATGAGTGAGAAATTAAATTGTAGAATAAGGACCAACACCATAAGGGACTTTGATGACTTGATTAATGAGCTTGGCTTAAGAGAAACTTCTTCAGCTCGTCCATCATTCTCCCTTACACTTGGTCATAGTATGAAAATTAGCCGAAGTTTGGCGAACTTAGTCAAATTAATTAGGTAATTTGGACAATCGAAACAAAGTTTATAGGTAATTGTAAAATTACAAAATTTCGTCGAAATCTTTGAAAAAATGGGCAAAGTTTACATAAAATAAAAGTTTCTACTATTTCTACAAAAAAAATGCATACAAGTTGTAAAAGAAATGACAACTTTTAATGAAAAAAATCTATTTAGTGCAAAGAGATTCTAAACAAAAATTATCTATAAATGAAGAAGAATGAAGGTGAGATATGTGCAATTGGCAAGTGGTAATCCAAAAGAAAGAAGAACGAGTTGTAGCCTCGAGGAGAGATAATAGAGAGAAGAAAGAGAAGAAAAAAATAAGTTGAGAGCCTGAGAGGAGAGACATTGAGAGAACAATGAGAAACGAACGCCATTTATTGTAATCGATAGAGAAGATGGAATATACTTGCGCTTGTAACAATTAGCAAGTCAAATCTCAATCGAACTAGGGTTTATGTTTGCAAGACCATTATGGTTTGATAATAAGTTTTTCTTTCCTTTTTTTTTATATGACAATTGCATGTTTTAGCATTTATATAATATTTTTTTAAAATTTTTCTAAGTTGATTAGTTTTTACAAAAATTCTTTCGAATTTCTCGAACTCTTCAAATTAATTCTAATTTTCAAATGTCAATGTTTGGGACGAAGTCGAATTTTTGTTCCTTGGGTCTAATGATAGAAGGGATTTGGCTATGTCCTAAATTGATAGAAGGGTCGCATTCCATATCTATCAGAGTTGAGGATGGTGATCAGGGCAGTTGGTGGTTCACAAATGTCTACAGTCCTTGTGATTCCCAGGGGAAAGAGGATTGTCTGATTGAATTAGCTGCTCTTTCGACCTCTGTCAAAGGACCTTGGTGCATAGGTGGAGATTTTAATATGATTAGGAGCATGGAGGAGAAGAAGAATAATCAACATATATCGGCCTCTATGAAAATGTTCGATGAATGGATTAGGGATATGCAGTTAAGTGAACCAGAAATGAGAAACATAAAGTTTACTTGGAGTAATGGTAGAAGTAGTCCCGCCATGTCTAAGCTGGATAGATTCCTATGCAATTAGGAGTGGGGGGAGAAATTCCAGCAATCGCATGTCTGGGGACTACACCGCATAACATCAGACCATTGGCCAATCATGCTAGACACTGATCAAACAAAATGGGGTCCTGCTCCTTTTCGATTTAACAATGAATGGCTTAAGCAGGCTAAATGCATAGAAATGATGACTTTAGAATGGATAAACTTTCAGAGCCAAGGATGGGAAGGCTATAGAATTATGCAAAAGCTGCAGAACCTGAAGGGGAAGTTAAAGGAGTGGGCGAGGGAGCAAATGGAGGAGGATAAAGCTAAAGAGTTAACTCTGAAAGAGAACCTTAAGACCCTAGACAGAAGACTGGAAAGAGAGGAAGGTGAACAACTTTTGCAAGATCGAAGGAAAATAGTGGAGGGGATTCATGTCCTGGAATGTAGACATGAGAGGGCCTATAGACAAAAAACAAAACTTAAATGGGCTAAAGAAGGGGATGTTAATTCAAAATTTTTCCACAGAATTCTTTCTATAAGGAAATCTAGAGCAATAATTTCCAAAATGGAGGACAGAGATGGAAATTTGATTGACAAAGAAGAGGATATTCAGGATTTAATCATCAATTACTTTTCTGAGATGGTCATGGAACCAGTTAAGGAGAAATGGAAGGTGGAGGGGTTGGATTGGCAGCAGATCTCTCCAGACAAAAGTCAATGGCTGGAAAGAGAGTTTGAAGAGGAGGAGATAAGAGAGGTTGTATTCAGCTATGAGGGGGACAAAGCTCCAGGGCCCGACGGTTTTACTATGGCCTTCTTCCAGTATAATTGGAATACGGTCAAGGAGGACATTGTGGCGTGTATGAAAGAGTTTCACAATGATGCAGTGGTGAATAAAAAGGTAAATGAAACCTATATTTGCCTAATTCCTAAAAAGACGAATTCCATGAAGGTGGAAGATTTCAGACCGATTAGCCTAACAACCAGTCTTTACAAAATTATTGCCAAAACCTTGGCAAATAGGCTGCGAAAGGTTCTTCCTGAAACAGTAAATGAACATCAGTTTGCCTTCGTTGAGAACAGATAGATAACGGAAGCAATTCTGATTGCTAATGAAGTTGTGGAAGACCAAAGAACAAAAGGAAAGGAGGGGTTTGTTCTGAAGGTAGACCTAGCCAAGGCTTATGATTCG
>JAJIYU010006512.1:0-20529 GCA_030144865.1 Tinospora cordifolia
GAATGTTTTATTTGAATTTGAGCATTTGCATGTTTATTTAAATGCATCTAAATGCCTTAGATAAAGAATATTCACTGGGCATATTGTAGCTCACTCAATTTTTAACATTTCAGGAACCGATAGAAAGGGGAAAAGGCCAGCGCAAGAAGAGTAGACAACTCTTCCAGTTTTGCTATGTGCGTGGGTTATCTGTTTTATGAGTTGTACTTTTGTATAATTATACTTATCACTGTATATGTAATATCACCAGAGAGATATCAGTTTACTTTCACTAAGATGAGAGTGAAAAATACTTTTGATTTGTGAATGTTATATGAAATATACTATGGATATTTGTGGATCACAATGTTGTTTATCAAGTGAAAATTCCATTTAAGATATATCAAAGTTTCAGGGGAGACTCTATCAAAATTTTTGGATGAATAGGGAGTAGTATTGAGTGTCAGAGGCTGACATAGTATTATATACGTAGGTGTAGCGTATATGGTATTATGTGCCGGTCGTGACGTCACTTTTATGAAGTGGGTTGCGAGAACTCCACTGAGTTTAGTGGTAAGGATGGACACAGATTATATGGATTGAGGAAAAAGTTAGTCACAATCCCGGTCTCCAGCATCTAAGGATTGATGTGATTTATTTTGCATGCATGGCAGAGTAGCCGAAGGGGAACACAAGTCACAGAGCTGGGCCCCAACGTGACGCATGGCAATAGATGGCTCCTAAAACGGGAGTCGGGGTGTGATAGAGTGGTATTAAAGCGTGGCTAGTAGCTCTTTTAGGAAAGATACGAGTCTGATACCACAGAGTGGTATCAGAGCTCAATTACTAGTTCACTGGGCTCATGATTTGTTAAAGCCAAGTAATTAGCTCTCTAAGAAAAGAGTTCAGTCCGATGGAATATTTCAAACTTGGTTTCTCACTGGAGAAGGTCTCCCGATTAGATTTTCACTGGATTTGAATTTTTGAAAAGTGAAATGAGTAGAGGTCAATGAAATGAATAGAGGTCATCTACTAGTGACTAGATAACTAGGTGGCTAGAAGTCTAGAAAGACTAGGGTGATACCGACATGCTTGAGTTACTAGTCACAAGTGGACATAAATACGAGTAGTAGCCTGGTAGGTGAAAGCTTTGTTCCCTACTAGTGACGCGCTATATTGGAATCGTCTGAGACTTGGGACCGATGGTATCACATAAAAAAAGGAAATTTGGTCAAGTATTGAAACACTAGGTCTAACTAAGATTGGGTGTGCCAGAAGGCATAGTGGATCATTAGTTAAAAGCTTTAGGGTATAAGTTAGAGACTGATAAGGTGATAACGCACACTTGATTGGTCACGACACGGCTCAAGAAGATCTTGTATCACAGATCTCTCTGTAATACTATGGTGAGTAATCTCAGTATGGTATGCTTAGAAATGATGAGATATAGAGGAAACTTGAACTCGGAGAATGACAGACCATTTTGGCAAGTACTCGATGTCTTTGGCAGGATTTGTACACATTGTATTCTACTAGGTATGGGATGGTCAGCCTTAGAATACGTCTATGGGTAGACTTGTTGCATTATTTTTAACTAAAGGATCTGGTTAAAGATAATGAGACAAGTGCAGTTGTGGAAATCGAGTCATTTGCGCCATTGTATGAGTATAATGTAATTCTAGGTAGAAGTATATGTGGAAGGGCGAGCGTAATATGGGATGCCAAGACTTGAAAACACAGATGGAAGTTTGGGATTTCACTATACTAGCCTACATTGTTTGCTTGTATGTTGAATGTTTGGTTGTAATATATGTAGTACTAGTATTTTGAGTATTTATCGGAATTCCTATACCCAAAAACAAACAGAATGTTGTCGATTTAGAAGCATGAATTCCTAAATCATTGAAACAAAATGATAGCTTAGAGATTTGAATTTAGAGTCACAATAACACGATTAACATGAAGGGTATAAGTGGGTTAAAATAAATGGCCATTATCATAAGTCATAGTATCCAAAATGTGAGGAAAAAGGGATTCGTAAGATCCAAATTGAAATACGAATGAATGATTGTGTACTTGTGAATATGAGAATTTTCTTTTTCATCATGATTGAATGATTGGATACTGAAGCAAATTCTTAACTTGTAGATAATACGAAGGACAAACATCTAGATTAAGAGGAATATGGTTAAAGAGAAGATGAGTGATGAACCAGGACCTAGTGGTGGGGGTACATCGGGGGCAACAGCATCGACTATGGTTACCCTGACACCTAAGGCTCTTACAGAGACGATGCAGAGGGCAGTAGAGCACACTATCAGGACACTACAGTCATCTGCATCATCACAATTGACTATACCCATACAGCCACAGGTGCAATCACAGGTATTACTAGAGTCACCAGTATAATTACAGCCTTAGGCTCATCAGGAGGCTAGATCATCAAACTCATTGCCACATAGGAGACCAGTCACATATGATCGGGAGCAACGACCAGCATATAATACTAAATATGTTACACCTACGTATATAATACTATGTCAGCCTCTTACACTCAATACTACTCAATATCCATATAAAAATCTCGACAGAGTCTCCCCTAAAATTTGGACTTATCACAAATAAATTCATCACCTGATAAACATTTTATCAAAACACAAGTTCACAACAGATAATAGTAAACCACATTTTATTTTCAATCATAACTTATAGCTCATAATTTATAAAGTTTCACACTTTTAACTAGTATAAATAGATTCAAATCCCTCTAATGATATTACATATACAGTGATTATTATAATTATACAAAAATACAACCAACAAAATAATTAAACCTACACACACAACAGTGACTGAAGAGTCGACTACCCTTCTTGTGCTGGTTTCTTCCCTTTCTTATTTGTTCCTGAAATATTAAAGATAATAAATGAGCGACAATATGCCCAGTAAATAATCTTTATCTATGGTATTTAGATGCATTTAAATAATCATGCAGAAAATCAAATTAAAAATACTCACAGATTACCAACAGCTTAACCCACTGGCATGTATTTCACTTCCTACTATAATAACCAGTTTACCCCAAATTTACTGTAAAATCCAATAATATGTAATCCATCACTTCATATACAATATGTATTTCCATCAACATTAGTTTTTATTTAATAAAAGTTAGAGGTTTTGACATAATATTATCGATCACAAAATACCAGGAATAATTATTACTTACTAAAATTACTGTCCAACCGATTTTCAATATTCAATCCCAAAAATTTAGGTTCCAATGCACCAAAATCAACGTATCACAGAAACAATTTATATCCATGAATCACACTTAATTTATTTTTATAAAGGATTTCTAATGTATTTATTTTTCATATTTAATCACATACATTAGCCATCACGTGTGATTGCGCATTAGCTCAAATATTCTCAATAGCCTTTAAAATTAATTTTCTGCTCGTATACAATATTTTTACAATAGAAAATAAAATAAATAAGCTTCCAAATCATATTTTTCTTTAATTTCCTACATTTTTATAAATAATCTCATTGATCAATCATTCACCAAAAATTCATTTGATGTCCAAAATTCACAAATTTGTTGTCGATGGGTACGTATTCTCATTCTCTACATTCCTATATGTTTCAATCAAAGTTTTATTTGGGTTTAACATACACAAAAGCCTATCCAAAGGTTATAAAATTTTGGATATTTATTTTAAAATTTACAGAGCAACCTAACACAATCTAACCAAATATCTAGAATCTACTCATCACCAAGAGTGTTTTGGTATAATTTTTATTGAGTTTTACTCACTGTGGGAAAATTTTCAATTTTTGGGTAAAACTATAAAACACCATTCACAGTAAAAATTACACCCTTAAATTGTAGTACAAAGCTTAACTTAGCATTTTTGTAACTATAATTTGGAGAAATAACTTACCTGCGTGTTGGATTTGACAGATTTTCTTTTATTCTTGACTTTCCATTCTCTGCTTCCCATTTCTTTTTTGTTTTTGTTTCTAATTGTATTTGATTGTGGAAAGAAGGTGAAATGAGGTAATGCGGCAATCGAACTCACATGTTCCATCTTATTCATTTCACCAACCACTCAATCCATTTGCTCAACCGTCCCATTAGCTTTCATCTTCATCAAGCTGGTGAAATATAATACAATTTCAATTACTAACAAGCATCCACTTATTCTTTATACATGCAAACCATACCATTTCATTCTCCCATGCAAATTTTGAAGCCAAATTCCTCTGCCCACAATACATTAGCAATCACAAACTGTCCCACCTTCTATACATCTATATATATTTTTGTCTTTATCAAGTAGCTGAATTTCTACTACACTAACAGAAGCCAATGGTTCTCCACTTGCCCCTATGTACTCTATTTATATATTACAATTTATTCTGATTTTTTTTTTCAACCTAACACATGAAAATCACCATGCATATGCTTCCAATTTAACCCAATTCACACGACTACTATATTAACATTACTATATATCATTTTTTTCTCATTTCTTTTCCACTTTATTATATTTCGTTTATTTTACTTTTTTTACAATAATTATTTTTTTAATAACTAATTTAATTTAAATTAATTTATACATGCAACGTGTACTTTTAATACATGTGTAAAATTAACACATACGTACATACGTAGTTCGTATAAATACATGTATTTATACTCATTTATTTGTACTTAAATTAATTTACGTGTCTAATTAAAATACAGAGTGTTACAATTTTAACCTCTCAATCATTTCAATTCATAATCTGTGTATTCCTTTAGAAAAATTATACAGATTCAGTATCAAAAACTAAAAATTTGAGAGTTTTTGACGCATAAAGCAATCCTAAACCAAATAAGCTCAAATCTTCCTTCTAAATTAAAAGTTTATCGATTTAGAACTGAATTTTAGAAGTTTTAACTATTCATTCATAGTTTTTTTACGGATCTAGAGAAACTTCACCTATTTTGAAGATTTTTGGAGGTGCAATTCCTTAGATAGATAATAAAACTCAAGCCACTCGTTCTTTGAAGTAGTGGCCAGTTTTAACTATGTTTAATTCTCAGTTTGGAATGTGTTGACTGTAATTTTGCATTTTTGTATGGAAAAAATGAAAATCTTCATTTTTTTGTACTGTTGTAGAAGAGGGTTTTTGGTGACTTGGAGTGAATGATGAGGTTTAATCATTTCAAATTGTGGACTTTGAGCGTGATCCTCGCGAGTAGGTGCAAGGGTCATTCTGCATTATCAGGTGGGCAGGATTCTCTTCCTCACTAGTATTATGAAAGTGTGTGCATGTTTTGGATTTTGGATAATATAATGCTAGTGATGTGTAAGGATGATCCATTAGGCTCTCAAGCTCACCCCACTCTCTTTTACAGGTACTCGCAGAGATGGAGTACACTGACTGATCGACATATGGATGTGGTAGGGTAGCCTCACTGGGAGGTTACCAAAGGACGTTGAGTTCTCTATTGATTTTGAACTATTTTACTATTTCATACTTATGAAGAAAACTAAGGCATGTTGCCTATTTTGCTGTTTAGCTGTTATATAAATTTTGAAACACTGTGTTTGTTTCGAACTATAAATTTCAATAAGTTTTTGAAGAAATGTCTCAGCTGCAAAGGAAATATATATTTTTCTAATATATCTGAATTGTACAGCATTGGCTATGTATTTTAATATTTGATTTTGTTGCAGTATCTTGATTTATTGTGAATATTACTGTGAAAATCTGGTGACGTGTTTTGATATAATTTACTATTAGTTGAACAGTCGTCTGAAATAATTTTTATATCTTACTCCAGTAAGTCTAGTAGTGAGGATGCTCACAGATTTTATGGATTGAGAAAAAAGTTAGTCACGATCTCAATCTTGACGTCCGAGAATTGATGTGATTCATCTCGCACGCACGACAGAGTAGCCGAAGGGGGGCACGAGTCACAGCGTTGGGCCCCATCGTGATGCATGGTGGTGGATGGCTGCCAGAGCGAGGGTCAGGATGTGACACTAAGACTTTCAAAAACTCAAGAATAGTTCAAGATCACTCAAGAATAAAGAGGATTGCCAAGAAAAAAGCTAGAGAGAATAAGAGAGATTTTATTAGCTCTTGCTTTGAGATGAAGGGAATGAGAGCATTAAGGGGTTTATATAGAGTTTTAATTAACAAGGAATGGCAGGTTACTCATTGAAAACTTTATTTTCACACGGATTATCCCTCTTAGCCCTTGGATTAGTTTTGGATTGACGATGTAGATTGGAGAACACACGAATTGAACACTTTCCTCTTGAGCACACGGATTGTCCCTCTTACCCCTCGAATTAGTTTTGGATCGATGATGCAGATTGGAGAGCACTAGGATTGAAAACTTTCCTCTTGAGCACACGAACATCCCTCTTAGCCCTCAAATTAATGTTGGACCAACAGTGCAGATTGGAGAGCACACGAATTGAAAACTTTCCTTTTGAGCACATGGATCATCCCTCTTAGCTCTCGGATTAATTTTGGATCAATGGTACGGATTGGAGAGCACACGGATTGAATAGTTTTGGGCACTTGAATTGTTATTTGACCACTAAAATGATCTTTTGATATAATTGAAGAGAATCATTTCATTTCATCTTGTAAAAAAATGATTTTTTATAGGATATTACAACCTACCCTCCTTAAAAAGAATCTCATCCACGATATTTATACACATCTGTTCAAGTGTTATTTCTTCAGATATTTCTAGTAAAAAGTTGTGGATACTTGGTCTTCATCTTACTTTTTAATTCTCAGGTGGCTTCTTCTCTTCAATGATGTTTCTAAATAACCTTGACTAAGGGAATATTCTTATTTCTCAGGTTTTGTACCTTGTGATCAAAGATTCTAATTGTCGCTTCTTCATAAGTGGCATCATCTTGGATATTCACTTCTTCCCAGTGGATGATGTGAGAAGGATCTGGTTCATACTTCCTCAGAATCGACACATGGAAGATGTTGCTTACTGAGGTCATTTGGTTCAGAAGGTCTAACTTGTACGCACATTTTTTGATTCTTCTGAGTATTTCGAAGGGTCCGACAAATGTCGGTGATAGCTTCCCCTTAAATCTGAACCTCTTGATACCCTTTTAAAGACTAATCCTTATGAACACTTTGTCACCCACTTGGAACTTCAGGGTCTCCTTCTTTTGTCAACATAGCCCTTGTAACGTTTCTTACCTGTTGTCAGTCTCCTCTGTATTAGTTTCACTTGGTTATTCATTTCTTCCACCAAGTCTGGCCCAGTAAGTACATGATCTTCAAATTTAGCCCAACAAGTTGGTGATGTACAAGGCTTTCCATAAAGAGTTTCATATGGAGTCATCTTAATACTTGCCTGATAATTATTTCTGCTATGTGTAGGTACTTGCTCCAATTTCCTTTAAAGTCCATAACACAAGACCTCATCATGTCGTCTAACGTCTAAATAACTCTCTCAGATTGCCCATGTGTCTGAGGGTGAAAAGCAATACTCATGGTGAGTTTGGTGCCCAACTCCTTCTGTAGGCTCTGCCAGAACTGATAAGTGAAATGAGAGTCTCGATCAAACACTATTATTTTAGGCACACCATGCAGCTTTGCTATTTCATTTATGTATAGTTTTTCCAACTTATTGACTTGGTCTATGGATCTGATCGGCAGGAAATGAGCCACTTTGGTGAGATGATCCACAATCACCCAAACGTTATCTTCTCCTTTATGATTTCAGTGCAAACCACTAACGAAGTCTATGGCAATGTTATCCCACTTCCATTCAGGGATAGGGAGTGGTTGTAACATTCCAGAGGGTTTTCGATGTTATGTTTTTACTTGTTGACAAGTTAAGCACTTAGAAACATGCTTATCCATATCCCTCTTCATTCTTCTCCACCAGTAAGTCTTTCTGAAGTTCTGCTACATCTTATCTCTACCTGGATGAATAGTATATTTGGTCTGATGAACCTCATCCAGTATGGTCTGCTTAATCTGTTCATTTTGAGGTACATAGATCCTCTCCTCGAGCCTTAGGGTATTCTCAGCATCTATCCTGAAATTAGTATGCTTACCTTGTGCAACTCCTTCTATCAGGCTAGTGAGCCACTTGTCTTGCCTCTGCTCTTCCCTGATATGTTGTAGAAGATCTAGTTTGCAATAAATGTTGTAGAAATAGGCTTGTTTGTCATCTAAGGTCACACCCAACCTAAAGTTCTTAATCAACTGATACATCTGGCCTTTTTCTTCTTATTGTTTGTTGAACATTTTACTCAAGGCATCAACCACTATATTGGCCTTTCCTGGATGGTAGTGTAATTGAAATTCATAATCTTTAAGGAACTCCATCCACCTACTTTGCCTGAGGCTCAACTCTTTCTAAGTGTAAATGCACATCAAGCTCTTGTGATCTTAAAACAGATCAAATTTCTCACCATAAAGGTAGTGTCTCCAAATCTTTAGGACAAATACAATGGTCGCTAATTCTAGGTCATGAATAGGGTAATTCTTTTCATGGACCTTCAGTTATCGCAAGGCGTAAGCAACTACTTGTCTTTCTTACATCAACATTGCTCCAAGACCACTTAGCGAAACATCAGTATAGAGGGTATAGGAAACACCATCGGTTGGAGTGACTAGGATAGGGGTCGTAGTCAATCTCTTCTTCAGTTCTTAGAATGATTATTCACACTTTGCATCCCAATCGAACTTAACTCCCTTCTTGGTCAGCTTGATTATAGGTTCTGCTAGTTTGGAGAAGTTATGGATGAACCTTTTGTAGTATCCAGCCAGGCCTAAGAAACTCCTGATCTCTGTAACTGTCTTTGGTTGCTTCCAATTCATGACAACTTCTACCTTCTCTGGATCTACAAAAATGTTTTCTGCTAATACTACATGGCCAAGGAACTTGACCGTCTTCATCCAGAATTCACACTTGCTAAACATGGCATATAGTTGGTGCCTTCTTAGGGTCTCCAACACTATCTGCAAGTGTTTCAAGTGTTCATCTTTTGTCTTCGAGTAAATCAAGAAGTCGTCCACGAATACCACCACAAACTAGTCAAAATATTGTCTAAACACTCAATTCATCAAATCCATGAATGTTGCTGGGGCATTGTTCAAACCAAAGGGCATCACGGTGAACTCAAAGTGTCCATATCTTATTCTAAAGGCAATCTTGTGTATATTAGACTCCCTAATTCTCAACTGGTGATATTCTGACCTAAGATCAATATTTGAGAAATGAGTGGCTCCTCTCAATTGGACTTCTCAGTAGCCTTCTCATATCTCTATTGATTCTATAGGTCTCCCCCGAAGGTAGGGTTATGGTTACTCGTCTATTAAGACAATCTATCTAGATTTAGTACTGATCTAAATAGTTCATCCCCAAGATTACATCATAGCCATAAAAAGGTAAGGTACATAGGTCAATTATTATAAGTTTATCCCTGAACATTAGGTCACAACTACACACTTTTTCTGAAGTCACAGTGGTCCCTATAGATGTGGACACATTCAAAGTTATGGCTAGTGTTTTTGTCACATATTGTAAACTATCAGCTAGTTCTTTAAAGATAAAAGACTTAGAGGCACCCGAGTTAAACAATAGTCTCACAGCAACATTTAATTACAAGAATGTACCTTTTACTATAGGGACTTGGTCCTTCTGAGTCTCAGGAGCAAACATTCTAGCCTGGTTCGGACCACGGCCCTGGTTCTGCCCCTATTAGCGTTTTTTTGTTGTTGCCTGGCTTGAGGACAATCATTCTGACCTCCCCCCTGAGTATTTTGTTATTGTTGTTGCTGAGGTGCGTGGGTTGTTGCAATTGGGCAATTTCTTGCAATATGACCCCTTTGCCTGCATATGTGACATAGCCCTTCTCTCTTTACTTGCTCCCTTGACTCATCTTTATTCTGCCCCTGTCTCTGTGGTACATTCCCACCATTCTTATTATTCTTCTGAGCCCCCTGATCTTTTTCATTCCCAAACCTCTTATTCTTCCCCCTCAACCTTTAGTCCACCTCAACCTTTGTTTTAGGTTGAGCTCCTATTCCAGAGTTAGGGTTTTTTCCACAACATCTTTATATGTCTTTAGGCCAGTGTTTTCACTATCTTGAGACCTTGTGCAAACTTACTAGCTTTCCTTCTTTCTTCTCTGATCAGGTCTAGTGAAAATTTAGCCAACTCTGTGAACTTCCTTTCATATTCAGCTATAGTCATATCCCTTTGATTTAGTCAGACAAAGTCTTCTTGTAGCTTGCTCAAAGTCTCTTCTAAAAGGAACTTTTCATATAAGATCTTTTTGAAGTTCTCCCAGCTCATAGCATCAACATCCGTATTAGTGTCCATCCTCATCATACGCCACCAACTTCTGGCTGGTCCTTTGAAGTGGTGCATGGCTAGTTCCACCCTTCTTGACCCAATTACCTTTAATACATTGAGAATTTCCTCCATCTTCTGGTACCTGTGGCCAACCGTGATACAATTTTAGTACCATCAAATGAAGGAGGGTGGCGATTCTACAGCTCTATCAACATCTTTCTTTGTTTCTCATCCTCTTGAGCCCTCTGACGTTCAAGAGCTGGTGCCACAGGTGCTAGTTGCTGAACCTAGGCAAGTTCAGGTTTTTGAGGTTGTAGTAGTACTACCCAAGGGAGTATCTGGGGTAGAACCCTCATCAGTTGATCTTTAACCCTCTGAGCAACTTCATTCATCACATTTTCCATTTAGGCCTCCATGCTAGCAAGTAGTTCCTAATCCCTCTACCTAGTCTCACCAGAAGTGGTGGATTGAGTAACGTACCTTCTTGTTCCAACCATTATTTACAAATCAAGTAGATTGTTAGTGTTTGCCTTGTCAACGTTCATACTATCATGACTCTAGATTCAAGTCTCTAGGTTCTCAATTTGTTTAGTGGCCTAATAGTTTACGCTTCTAGGTTCTGTTTGTTCTTGGGTATAGGATTTGGTTTCATATGACATACACATAAACAAGTCAAGCATCTTTTTTAAATAATCATACAATCAAGCAATTTTCATGCTAGCATAGCAAAGTTTCAGGCTTTCATCTAAGCTTCCAGGTTCAAGTGTTTCATACCACTTTAGCCTTTCCACTTAGACTTTCACCCAGAAAATTGTCACACCCAAACAGTTTCGCAAATGTCTCGATAACTAAGGTTTCCCAAGCCCACTAAACCTGACTTTCTCATACCAGCTAAGCATGGAGAAACAAGTTCTTCCAAAGTCACCGATCATTCACCAACCATAGTTCGTCATTATCTGAGTTCAGGCTTCCTCCATAACCCCAAATTCTTATGCGTCTCTTACTAAATAGAAACCAGAGATATAGAATATTTTCGATCTCGTGTCCTGACAAAACAAGTGTTCTGTTCTTGCACATTTTCAATTTCTAACCTATATCGTAGAGTTTTATGCATTTGATCCACTATTCTACTCATATTTCTACCTAAGGTCACTTCCTTGGACCCAGGGTTTCAATCCGGTTGACTTATAACCTTTATCTAGTAAAGATACTACCTTGGGCATCTATTTCAACTTCTATTCACTTTCTTGTCCTAATTTTTTTACCTTCTAATTTTTTTATGAAAATTAAGGGTGTTCTTCAACTTAGACTACTCGTATAAGCTAGTGGGACAAACTCTAGATCGAGAGGCGAAACCGAAGTTTGCTTAGCAACCACGTTTTTTCGGGTGAGATAACCCACCTCCCTTTCAATGTGTAGATTTATGCAGGACAAGGCTTACCTACTATCAGCTCTATTTTCAGTCTTTGTATCCAAACAAAACATTTGAAAATATATCTTTCATTTTCGAAAACACCTTTCGAAACAATTTTCAATTTAAAAAATAAAAGGTAAGGCATTCTAATTTCAACTCAAAGCACAGGTTAAACCTAATTGAGTTAATATTTTCTAAATCTAATACCACCATTGGTATAAGATTAAACTTTCTAATTTTAGCCCAACCATACATGTTTAGGATTGACTTTTTAATTCTTGCCCAGCAGCTAATGCCTAGGCTCGATACCGCACTTATAATACCCCGACCCCCGAGACTTTTAATTAGACTTAACCACAAGACAAGCTGGGCTGGTGTTACTTTATAAGTACACAACTTGACTTTCTATTTCAATTATCCCATGCCTTAATCAAATTTAAGAGTACTTAACTCAAATTTAGGAATCAAATTAAATAAGACAATAATGCAAAAGATAAAAGAAATTCATAAACTTTATTAATTTAATAAAGTGGACTACATAACTCAATCATAAAAAGAAACTATTACGGCTGAATATTCAAAACTTTGGCAACATGCCCTTACATAGAAATTAGAAACTTTCTAAATTAAAAAAAAAAACTTAACTAATATTCATAATCTTTATCATGCAAGTATATTTCTTGAAAAATATGAGAGGGAGGATGAGCACATAGCTCAGTAGATCTTTTTCAAACAATCAAATTACTAATTTAGAATAACAACACATTCAAATTCGTGCACTTGTAAATCATTAGGTGTTTCAAACAATATTTTATTTACAGTTGTAAATTTGACTGAAAGGATTTCAAAGCCCTTGATGTTCTTATCAAAATACTTCCCTTGAGTGAAAGGCATTCCTTTTGCCAAGTTTCATTGGACTTAGGGCCTAACCCATATTCCAAGTATTTTGAGACATCACTCATGTGAATTAATCACATGTAAAGAACACCCACAGTGACCCTCATGTTCACTGTGACAGTACGTGGTTCATAATCTCTAAAATCTTTTATTGAATCTCATACTCGTGAATCATAAATAAAATAAATCCGGCATGTTTAACACGTAAACATTCAAAGCATGAAAATAAGCACATAGCATGTATCATATTTTAAAACAAACCTAAACATACATAATCTAAGCATACCATGGTTTCATGATTAACTGAACATGGCATACATGTTAAACTGAAAATTTAATCATGCTTATCATATTAAACTAAAATCAAGCATACATAAACATGATATTAAACTAAACTAGTAAGATGGAGGTTTTGGAAATCACTTCCACCTTAGTTCACAAAATAGTTGTAAGCCTCTGAAATTTGGCAGAACTCTATTACTCTAAGACTTTCAAACACTCAAGAACGGTTCAAGATTACTCAAGAACTGAGAGGATTGTCAAGAAAAAGGCTAGAGAGAATAAGAAAGATCTTATTAGCTCTTGCTTTGAGATGAAAAGAATGAGAGCATTAGGGGTTTATATAGAGTTTCAATGAACAAGGAATGGTAGGTTGCTCATTGAAAACTTTCCTTTCACATGGATCATCCCTCTTAGCCCTCAGATTAGTTTTGGATTGACGATGTAGATTGGAGAGCACATGAATTGAACACTTTCCTCTTGAGCACACCGATCATCCCTCTTAGCCCTCGGATTAGTTTTGGATTGACGATGCAGATTGGAGAGCACGCGGATTGAAAACTTTCCTCTTGAGCACACAGGTTGTCCCTCTTAGCCCTCAGATTAGTTTTGGATCAATAGTGCAAATTGGAGAGCACACGAATTGAACAGTTTTGGGCAATTGAATTGTCATTTGACCACTAAAATGATCTTTTGATATAATTGAAGAGAATCATTTCATTTCATCTTATAAAAATAGGGTTTTTTTACAGGGTATTGTAGGTTCCTTGTAAGGAAAAATTGCCATGTGATAGAGTTCTTCACTAGTTTTTGCTGGCTGGACAATTTGAAGTACACATCACTCGGTATTGTCATCGGTTTTAACAAAAGTACCTAGGATATTATCGATCCTCGTTAGGATAGCCTTATCATAATATTCCAATGGTAACCTCTAGATTCTCACTCAAACTAATGTAGTTCTAATATCTTCTTTATCCTGTTGGAAGAGTGGCTTCCATGGATTCACCAAAAGATAGTAATTTGCCACTATCCAGGGACCACGAATGAGAAATTTATAATAATCATCTTCTAAGAAGAATTTTGCAACAACAAAAAAACAACTATAACCCAAGTTGATAATATTCATTTCCCCCGTGGGCTTCCACAATGATTTAACTCTCCTCTGGCAGGAAGTGGTCAATTTCAGTATATGTTCAATGCTATTTATCAGTTTAGAACTCAACTCAGTTGGGTATCTGGAATGTTCATAAATAGCATAATATTATCGAATGTACACACATAAATCTAAGGAGAATTAGGTCAGTAGTTAAAAAAAATTATCTATATACATATATTCCCAACATATTTTGTCCAATCATTTGTTGCATGTAGGATACTTATAAAATTATCAATATCAAGGATGGAGAAGAATAAGAAATAACATATTATATAAGAGTGAACACACAGACATATATATATATATATATAGCCCTCTTTTGGTATCGGCTTCTTGATGAAAAAGATGGAGGGGAGAAGAAGATAGGAATAACAAATTAAGATAATTTAATTGGAGTGTTCAATGTCTTTAAAACCTTGATACCTAGCTAGGAAAAAGAAGGATGATGCGTTAAGAATTTACACATCTTTCATAATTTATAAGTTGAGATTATTTCCTTGAACAAAGGTGAGGATTTTGGCTAATTTGGATTATGTATGTTAATTATTGTTGTATAATGCAATAGATTACGATATTAAATATTTTGAACACATTATTTTATTGTATAATCAAGTAACAAAAAGAAAGGAAAGGCTAGCTCCTCACACTAGTACATGATAGCCCAACAAAACTAAAACATACACACACACACAGACACAGACTAGGTATATATACTTTAATTGCTTGAAACGAGCCTGCGGGAGTAAGCAAATTATAAATCAGCATATCTTTCATCAAAACACCATGATCATAGCAAGCGTTTCCTGCTTTGAACAGTGTTAGTAGCCCAAAGAGCAGCACCGTAGATCACAACATTCCCATCAGTTTGCACAATCAATCTATAACTGTTAGGCCCTCTCGCCGAGTTACTTGTCCACACAACATCATTTCCAGATGATACAACAAGATTTCCATTGTTCTGCAAAGTTGCCCTGCACGCATTACCTCTTCCATTAGTTCGAGAAGACCATAGAGGCCGGTTTCGGTTCACGTACAACACAAGGTTGCAGTCACCTTGCATTATGAATCTGTATGGCCCGTTCTCAAGGAACTCGTTTGTGTTTAGGCTTTCTCCATTAAACAGCATGTCCTCTGCAACTGCACCATTGATGAAGAAGAAGATAGAAAGAAAGAAAAGAGGTAGTATGGCTTGGAATAACATTTCCGCTCGTGCCATTGTTACTCTTGGTAGGATTTGCTACTAGTTGAGATTAGAAAGTGCATTTTATCTATAAATATATATATTGCTGCATAGATTATTTTCAATAAGGTGTGAACAGTTACTATAGAAAGCTTGACATTAGTCTCTGACTTTATCTATTGTACAAAGTCCTACTTAAAAGGTACACATTTTGACATTCTATAAATTTTAAAAATTATTTCTTTGCCAACTCCTCCAACTTGAAGCAGCCATGGTTGACCCAAAAAAATAGAAGAAGTAAAAAGGTTGACCACAGAGAATACTGACTGGTTAGAAGAGCCCTTTGAGCCCGATTAGGTTGAGGGTTAAAGAGAAGCAGTGATCGGGTCATGGGTGGGCGTCGACCCAAATTTAATGATTCTAAGCTTGGCACATTACTCAAGCACTCGCAGGTTCAAATTGTCAGCTTTGTAGAGCATTCGATAAGAAGAATTTTCTCACTAATTTTTAGGAAAAACTCTACAATTGACATTTCAAATGTACGGCACCTTTCTAGATTAGTTGGGTGTCTGCAAATTACTTTTAATCGAATTAAGACATGTCTCTTAAAAGTATTTGGTAACTAAGTCTATATATATTTGTATCTCTATTAATATTTTTGTTTTTTTAAAATGATCTTACTCTAAAGGAATTTTCTTCTTCTTTCTTCCTCTTTTTTCGTTAAAAACGAAAAGGTTGCTAAACCTTGTTTTTCAAATGAAAAAAGAAAAAACAAAGGAGAAATAAGATGATAGATATTAGCAATATTTTTTAAAAAAATAAATAAATAAATAATGATTGAAATATAGATAATACATTAATGACACAAATAAATGCACTCTTTAAAGGAGTTTTCTTTTGACCAAAAAAAAAAAAAAAAAGGAATTTTCTTTTTTACCAAACTCTAGTAGTACTTATTTACTTCAAATAAATAAATAAATAAAGAATACCGGTGAGACTCCTTATCAGAAAGTAAGGTTTCTCTTTCTTTCTTTTTTTTTTTTAAATGGAAATGCCAATATAGATATTCCAACAGTACATCATGAGATTATATTGGACAAAATCATAATTATGTTTATGATTGAGGGCAACCAAGTAGCGTTGAAGGTTATGCCTATGTTGATGGGTAAGTGTTATTAGTGTTACTCAATATTTCAATATTTACATCTTATTAAGATCAAAATGCTATTAGACACAGAATTATTCTGTGAGTGTGAAACACATTCCAAATTAAAGCGACTAACTACAAAACCACAAACATATATAGAATATCCTTTTTGAAATTGAAAAGGTGTATACATCATAGCGTTTATTGATCACTCCTGCTGCTTTCTAGCTTTAGAATTCTACGGCAGGATGAAAGGTACATCAATGTCAAGTCCTAACGCTGGCCCTAGCCCTTCCCATGTTGGTTTTATATGCACTTAAATATATTATATTTTAGAGTCATTCATTCACATATCTAGCATTTTCCATCCTAACATTATAAGTTTAGTAATCCAATTGAAACTAGTGGCATCAAATATTGGAATAGTTACTTGCAACCTTTGACAAGCACTACAAGATATAATAAGATGCATGACACGTAGAATCATCATTACAAGAAAGGTCATATTTAGTGAAACATATGCGATCTTGTTAATAAGATGCGCAAGAGCTCAACAACCAATCTATTAAATAGACCCTTTAAGCATAAAAATTAGGGAAAAGCACACATTTGTATTAAAAAAATAGGAATATTTATAAAAATATCGTCATCTTCGATTATTTACATAAATGAAAAAATTAATATCAAAAAATACCGGAAAATGGTTTAAAAACAAATTTTTATGAAAACGAAACAAAAAAAATGGTGCATATATTGTAAGATCAAAAACAATGGAATACAATGTATATAACTTATATATACACATAGTATATAGAATGCATATGTTGCAGGATCTCAAAAATATGGTATGCAGCATGTATAACTTCTATATACAGAATGTGATATGTCGCAATATCTCACAAACACTAGTATAAAGCATGTTTAACTTCGATATAATGTGTGTATATAATGTGATATCTGTTAAGAAATGATTTGTTAGTATTATTTTTTAATAACATTAATATAACATGTGTATACAAAAGGATAACAGTGTTCAGAAACTAATTTGTTAGGATAAAAATGGAATACAATGGTATATAATCTCTAAAAGTGGTATACAATAATATAAAAATGAGTATAATGTATACAATCTTTAAAAATAGTATAACGTTGGTATACAGAAGCGTCTAGTATACAAAAACTGAGATCTGAGGAGCTGGGCCAGATATTCTAGGTATACTAAACCTATAACGATGGTATAACATTAGTATACCAATGTTGGGTTATGCACGACAGTTTTTCACTTTCTTCTCCATTGTTCTTCTTGTTTTTTATTCAGTACTACAATCATTCGTTTTGTTCCTTCGACGCTCGTGCTCCATCTGTTTGCCGCCCATTTGTTCTTCCTTGATCACCATCTTTAGTTTGTTATTTGCATTTTGACCGATCACTTTCTTCTTCATTTTATTCTTCGCATTTTATCTCTCTCTGCTTCATAGCCCCTACCGCAAATGCTTGCCATCGTCGCATCTGCTACCCATCATCAAGATCTCAGCCACTGAGATCCCACCGTCAAGATCTCACCTCTTTCCTTCTTCTTATTCTTCTTTTGAAATAGTGAAAATCTGGAACCCCTGTGACTTCCGATGAAGATGAAGATCTAGAACGATGAAGGGTTTCAGCTTCATAACTCCCAATGATGGCTCCAAGATTTCTTCATTCACCAGAGCTCCATCAGATCCCAAAGCTTTCGATCCCTCTTCGATCCAACAAAACAAATCAACAAGAATGGTTAAATGGTTCAGTGTTCAGAAGGGTTTCGACCTCACCAACGATGGATGGGGAAAAGTAGTAAACATCTTCGAACCAGCCGGATCTCTTCTCCCCATCTCTTCTCCTTCCTTAACTCCGCCAAGCTATCCACTCCGAGCGATGGCTCCAAAGGTTTCTTCGTTCACCAGAGCTCCATCAAATCCCATGCTTCTAATCCCTCTTCGAACCAGTAAAACAGATCAATGAGAGTGGTTAAATGGTTCTATTAGGACCCCTTCCCTCGACTGAAGGGCACCCCAACTGGCACGGTGACTGAACGATCTCTCTCATTGAGTCAAATTCACCCAGTCACCAGTAAGCCTTACCAAAACTCAACATATACACACACATCAAAGTTGTCGAAAGATTCATTCATTAACGTACAAGGGTAAACAAAATAATACATATCATCATATTCCAAAAGTACAAATTTGACCATTTGAAATTACTGACATACAAAAAAAAATGATTGACCTCTAATAGGACCAAAAGAAATAGAAGACCATCCAGGGGACTAGGCTATCACGATGTCTTTCCCCTTGTCAACTGTTGAGGAACTTGAAATGTTAGCAGAGTAGCGAGTCTAATGTACAATGTGGCTCAATGAATAGTAAAACTAGTATGTCACAATAACTCGTACTCCAAAAACAGTGCATGTATGCATGAAGAGTAATGACAAAGCAATGCGTAATAGTAAATCATGTAGTAAAATATTTATAAATAATGCAATAGTTAAAGAAAAAAATTTAAATACATGCAGCTCAAAACTACATCACGACTAAGGTTCAAATCATTTAAATACAACTCTATGCTCGTCGCTCGAGCGAGTCATGAGTTAGGCGTACCGGCCACTCAAGCGATTCAAGAGCTAGGCGCATTTATTGAATACCCTAACACCGACGCTCGACCCTCAAGTGTCATACTCAAGCGGGTCTGGGGCTCAGCGCACTGATTATATGCCCTAACCCCGATACTCGGCCCTCGAGTCTAATCCAATTACGTCGTGTATCCTGACCCGCGCTCAGACTTCGAGTCTATGGTCTTACTATGAGTGTACAACTACATATGTTCAAAATCAATCAACGTAGTTCAATCACATGAAACCATCCAACCAATGTCATTTTTAATCACATTTCATGCAAGGAATACAATTAAAGTAAATAGCTAAGTCAAACTACACACCTCGAGTCCCACGCACCAATATCCCCTCGACCCTTAGCCCACTCCCATGATATACGCTCAAATCTATGTTATATTAAACTCAATTTCAGTTCTTCTATGAAACACAACTTAAGTTTTGTTCTTAATTGGTCTTAGTCAATCCAAATTTGACTTGGTCAAACCTGGTCGACCGATCAAACTTGGTTAATTTTGATCAGCCCAGTCAAAATTGGTCTACATTGGTCAATTTATGTCAAATTGGGTCAAGGTGGACCTATTTGGTCAAAATCCCCCCATTTTTTCATACTTAGTCAATTTCCTACTTTAGGTCCTATCTGCACAACAAATTTGTCGATTTTTTCGCGAGTAATCCGTTCATCGGATTTGTGCAAAACTTTTCAAATATGATCTACACCTCTTCAATATTTCCTAAAATTTTAGTTTTTAATTTTTGGACCTCATTTGATACATTTTCTAATAGGGATATCAAGTACTCAAATTTTATATTTTTCTTTCTATTTGCACAGCAAAATTTTCGATTTTCTTGCAATCACTACATATGTTGGATTTTCGCAAAATTTTTCAGATGCGACCTATACTCCCAAAATATTCACCAAAATTTTAACTTGAGATTTTTGTACATCATTTGGCCTAATTTTCATTTAGGATATCAGGTACCTACATTTTGGCCCTTTTTGTCCTATTTGCATAGCAAAGTTTTTGATTTTTCTGCGGTCAATTCCTATATTGGATTGGTGCCAAGCTTTCTAGATTTTATCTACACCTTTCATATATTTTCTGAAATTTTACTTTATGATTTTTGGACCTCATTTGGTACGTTTTCTAATGGGGATATCAGGGATTTCTGTTTCCCGAACTACATGCGACAAGCAGTTGACAATGTATTCGATTGACCCACATAGACTTATCGATTCAAGACGAAACTTTTTCTTCCTATTACTAGTTGTCTAAAGAACATAGCCACTAAATTTCAGGTCCATTGGATAAAACACCCCCAGCTCCCGTTCTTTCTCTATCACATACGTCATAGGTGACATGGTTTTCTCGTAGCTTGAGACGTCATTTCTTCTGAGTGCAGTCAGTCCTGCTTTCTATCTGAGAACTGGGAATATTACTTTTTCTTTTCCTCATTTATCTGTTAGTTTCAACAGTT
>JAJIYU010006513.1:0-20491 GCA_030144865.1 Tinospora cordifolia
TGCACATGTAAGAAGAAACAGTTAGGTTGGGTTCTTCATCGGTTTCTTTTGATGAGAACTGATCCAAACTGCGATAGATCAATTTGGATAATTAGTTTGGTTGTATTGGTTTAGTTCCTTTTCGGCACATTCCTAGAACATTTTGTGAGAATATTTAGTTAATAGACTATTTGTATTATCAAAGATGCAAGTTCTTTAAATATCATTGAGAGAAATAACTGCAGCCTTTTCTTAGGAGGACTGGCTTATCGACCCACCAAAGTCATTGCAAAAGGGTGCAGCAGAACACATAGGGGCAATGTTGGCACCAAAGAACTTGTGCATGACGGATCAAAGATGCACCCCCGCTTCTAATTTTTTGGGTTCTCTTGTTTTGACCGGCCCATTGACGGTTCTAACATACTTGCAAACCCAACAAAAAGGCCCTTTCACCAGGCAGAGGAAGGAATTAGTAGACGTCCTTGAAGTAATTAGTAGACAATGACATAGTAGATTCATTTTAGCCAACGCCTGTTATCGAAAAAAAAAAAAGCTAAAAAATAGAAAAGTCTTTCTTTTCTTTTTTATTTTTAGACATGCTTCCACTGTTAGCCCTTGAAGCAAATGCAGGTCTAACGGCGGTTTTAACCTGTACGATTTTGCGCTAGTTTGAAGAAAATAGTGCAGGATTGGAGACTGTATTGCAACGGTGCTGATTTATTTTATTTTATTTTATTTATTATTTTTTAGCACTAGGAAAAATATTTATTTGAGGTAAAAAAATATAATAAAAGAGTTAAAAAAGAAGGTAACGTATAATATTGAAGTAATTTTAAAATGAAATAAAAAGTAAAGCATAGATTTTCGAGTCTCGCCCTTGCTATTAATTAAAAAAAAAAGAATTGTGAATTATTCAGACGGGCTGTTTCAAGTTGTTGAAAGATTTTTTTTTTTTTTGAATAAAAAAAAAGGTTTAGATGGACTTTTTCTTTTGGGTGTCGACGACTGTTGCTAATGTTATCACTTGTTCTACTTACGAGTGAAGTAGGGTAGCCAGGAAATCATCTTCAATAATTGATAGATCTTGGTTTGTATTGAAGGGACCCAACACAAACGATAAGTGCGTTAAGTATTGTGGCTTGTCCCTTGTGTGCAGGTGTGTCCAATTTGTTTTGTGCTTTATTAAGTGAAGTTGTAGATAAAGTGCCCAACTATCGTCAAGGACGACGGAGAAGCATGGCGATTTGGTAGTGCTTTCAGTAACCAGAGATGACGACGGAGAAGGATGGCCCTACTAGTCCGTTTGCTTCGTACGATCACCCTTTTGAAAACAAAAGAAAGGTGTTGCCATCATTTTCTACACTGTTTCACTGCTCTTAAAAACAACGTGAGCTCACCTTTTGCAGCGGTCTGGTAATTCATTAGTGTTTTTCTGCTATTTCTTTGTCGGCGTTCGAATTCAGACATCATGATTGATTCCTTCAGATTTTAAATTTCTACGGTCAGTTGCTATAAGTTCTTTGGCAATGTTGATGAAATACTATCTAATAATGCCTTTCAGTTGTATCAATTCACTTGTTTCAAGATGAAAATGTGTTACTTCCAAGAGCAAGAGTTTGGGAAGTCTACTAGGCCCACACATGATGGATTAAAGACATAAAATGGTGTTTTTTTTATTATTTCAGTAAATAGTAATTCATTCCTTAGTTTATTTTCAATAATTTTAATACTATTTAGATTTTTAATATTATTTAAAAAAAAACCTAAAAGCTATTTTCACGTGGTTGCAATAGTGTTGTGCTATTTATATATATATCGTTGAAGATGCCTGAAGGTAGATAATGGGACAAACTTTTAGGCTTGGTTGAGGAATTGGATTCACTTCTCATTTTCTTTTGATATTAACTACGCTTAAAAGACTGGAGAAAGCCCTGAGTACAGATAAATTAAATGAAAATGGTTAATCATCGTTAGACGTACAACTTGTAACACATCTTCCCGATAAAAGTAAATAAATAACAGGTATCACATGTGATTTCAACTAATTTCTACAAAGACAGAGTAAGATACTTTGGATGCTTGCTTTGGAATTCTTTGCTTTATTGCCCTTCGTAAGTGCCAGTGGGATCAACCATCGCAGCAGTGCATACTCTGAGGCTTGGCCCAGCACCTCAAACACGTGCGTGCCCGTGCGCACACACATAAGAAAACAAAAGTAAAAAAAAGCCTACAGTATTCATGTTAAGGGCATCCTTAGCTTTCATTTAATGATGTTGAGGTGGTGCTCAATGGAGCATCATGTCATCCAAAGAGTATTAAACGTTCGGTCTACACTGAGCACTCCGCACACTTCCTCCCCTTTAAACAGAGGTTTGTAGCATACACTTCCTCCCTTTATTTTTTATTTTTATTTTTTTATAAAAATGTTGAGGTAGACGACTATTGTTTCTAGTGCCTATTTAATGCGCTAGAGATGCCCTAAATGTTACAAATCATATTCTTAAAATAACGTTTTTATTTATTTTTTGTAAAAAAAATTTATGTATTCTGCCCTCATATTGGGATAGAACTGACATCAGTTTAAATCACCACCTATTAATAGTCTGAAACAAATTAAGGAAAAGATGGAATATACTTTGCCTCTCAATTAAAAAATAGACTAAAGCTAAATGCTACCTTCCAAAATTTTACCTTGCTTTTATACTTTACCGAAGGCTCCGGAATCTACCCTTTTTCACTCCATAGGACCTGACACCGCCATTTTTCTACCTTAATCCATTCGATCTTTCCAATGCTGCTTTTCTGTTCTCTTCTTCATGTCTCATCAGAAATACTACTTCCCCTTCTGGACTTAGTTCTTTTTCCTTATAATGCCTACTCTCCACAACTTCATTTGTTACTCTTGAGACACAGATATTGAGAAACTTTCATGCACCCTGAATCTTTGAGGGACAATGAAGCTAAGCTTCTCTAATACCACGTGTTTTGTACTAAGTTCATTCTTGTTGGTTGCTCTTGGGGCTTTGACGGGCATGTATCTTTTCTAATGTTATTTTTTCAGCTTTGATCTTACTTGGCCATTTAGACTTGTTTCACAACTTAATAGTTTTTCTTTTCTTTTTCATTTGTGTTATAAATAGATTGCTTCGACCCTTTGGATCCAAACGGGAACATAACAGTTACTTTCGACATTTACAAATGGACAGTGGATGGCTATATGGTTAGTCTTATAATCAGCAACAGAACTTGCTCTTCAGTCTTCACATCCTCATGTTCATCCATTTAGAAAATTAAATTATCAATTGTTTGATTAAACAAAAAGAAAAAAAAAAGGAATTTTCATCAACAAAAGGTGAATGAGTTTTTTTATTTTATTTTATTTTATTTTATATATGTATAAAAGGGAAATTAGATTTAATTCCATGCTTGGTAATGATTTTAAATGGAAATTTGAATAAAAAAGAGGAGATTTTCTTTTCTATTTTTGGACAACTAGCTTATTACTTCAATCATGCGTGTTCTCTGTTAAATTAAATAGGCGAGAGTCACCATCCAAAACTACTACAAGTACCGCCATGTCGACAAACCTGGATGGAAGCTTGGATGGGAATGGACCCATAAAGAGATAATCTGGTCTATGACTGGTGCCTTCGCCACCCATCAAGGGAACTGCTCTGCCTTCAAGGACCAGATCCCTCACTCATGCAAGAAAGATCCAGTAATAGTTGATCTCTTGCCAGGGGCACCAGTAGAGAGTATATCGGAAAACTGTTGCCATGGCGGCATTCTCTCTGCTCTTGCTATTGATCCTTCCAGCTCCAACTCTTCATTCGAGATTTTAGTTGGTAATTTAGGTGCTAATTCTCCTGGGTACTTGCCGCAAAATGTCACCTTGATGGCTCCCGGTCCGGGCTACACTTGTAGCTCGTTTGCAGATTATCCACCCACAGTTTATCCAGTTATTGGTGGTCGAAGAGAATTGCAAGTTTTCAGTTAAGTACTGCAAAGACTTAAGAGCTTTTCTTTTCAACGAAGTCATATAACAGCATCAAGTTTAAGAATTTTCTTGTTTAAATCTAAAACTGGGAATGGTTCTTCTCTCTTGTGCAGGGACATGGAAATCGGAATGTACTTACTCAACTTTTGTGGCTAACTTGGCACCTATTTGTTGTGTTTCACTTTCTTCATTTTACAATCCCAGAATCATTTCATGCCCGTCTTGCAGCTGCGGTGGTTG
The DNA here is from genome assembly GCA_030144865.1 of Tinospora cordifolia. NCBI lineage: Eukaryota > Viridiplantae > Streptophyta > Magnoliopsida > Ranunculales > Menispermaceae > Tinospora > Tinospora cordifolia. The sequence continues at coordinate 4,217 of JAJIYU010006513.1, forward strand.
CAATGCCACTGACAAGAATGGAGTCTCTTGTTTTGGGTATGTTGCTATCTTCTTTCCTTTATCCTATAATAAGCTATGGCTGCATAATTTCGAACAACCAACTGAACATTGATTACCTCTAATAGACATGATCTACTAACGACTTGTCACCAACTTTTAGCTCTTTTGGAGAATGAAAATGCAGTGAGAACGACACATTCTTAGACTATTCAATGCTTAACAACATGGTTCACTGCACTGATCACATGTGCCGGGTTCGAGTCCACTGGCACGTGAAGAACAACTATAAAGACCATTGGAGGGTGAAACTAACTGTCTCTAATTATAATATTGGAAAGAATTACTCCAACTGGAACGTGCTCATTCAGCACCCAGGTTTCCGTGTCCCCTCCACTGCATACAGTTTCAACAGTACATTGCTGGATACAATTGAGTTTGCTGGTATATCTTCCATGGTTTTTTTTTTTTTTTTTTACATTTAAATGCTTTAGTATTGTATTTCTGAATTTCTCATGCACGATTTTTTATATATGGCAGATGAGGTGGCTCTTTTCTGGGGCATAGAGTTTTACAATGAAGAGCTTTTACAAGCCAGCAAGAAGGAATTTGGCTCTGTAATGACAGAGATACTTCTGAATAAGGATCCAGCATCGTTTACACTGAGCAATGGATGGGCTTTTCCTAGAAGAGTCTACTTTAACGGAGAAAACTGCGAAATGCCTCTACCAAACGAGTATCCAATGCTACCAAATGGTAGCTCTCAAAGACATCTCACCACCTACCTTAACTTTCTTCTTGGTTCACTCTATTTGGGCTTTCAAACGCTGTTCATATTGTATTAACATAGCAAACCATCCATGTGTTCCTACTTGTAAAGTGTCTTACCTTCTCGTGCAGAATTTCTATTTTTCTTTCTTTTTCTCATTATTATTCGTATACTTATTACTTGTTCTACTTATCATTGAAGTAGGATATCCATGAAAGCGTCTTCAACAACTGATAAATCTTGGTTTGTATGACATGGACCCAACATAAACATTGCCTGTTGTTGTGTATAGGGTGTGTGTCTACTTTCTTTTGTGCTTCATGAAGTAGAGATTTAGATAAAACTGCCCAATCTATCTCCTTGGTTACCTGTTCCGCTTGGGAATTCTGGGCAATTTGGTGGTGAAATTGGTAACCATTGACGATGACAGAGAAGGGTGTCCCACCAATGTGTTTGCTTCATATGATCACCCTTTTGAAAACATTAGTGGAATTTTCTACTGTGTTCGCTGCTCTCAGAAACACTACGAGCTTGCCTTTGGAGCGAGTGTGAATGGAATACCCTTTTCTCTGCTTTTTCTTCGTCAGCATTAGAATTTAGGCTTCATGGTCGATTCCTTCAAATTTTTAAATTTCTTGATTGAATTGCTTATAAGTTATTTGGCACGTTGATGAAATACTATGTAGTGATACCCGTCAATTGTATCAAATCACATACTTGTGATGGAAAAATTATCACCCAAGATCATTATAAATTACAGTAACATAAATAAATAAACATACCTCTTGTTATTTAGACCACAATTTTGAAGTGAACCAAATAGATCTTCAATCTTTGTACTTCTACTTGTGCAAGGCCAGATGAAGAGCAAAACTAGATGCATAGAAAATTTTATTTGAAAAATTACGTGAAAGATTGAGATCTACCCCATAATGAATTTATAAAGAATAAATTCAGTTATTGGAGTTAGTTCCATCAATCAACTCTATAACGTCCTATTTTATTTTACCGTTTGCCCTTTGATATTACATAATAGTTATTATAACATATAATTAAACCGAAAAATATATAACAACTTGTTCACTTATTTCAAGATCAAAATGCGAAACTTCCAAGAGCAAGAGCTTCGAAGCATGCTAAGCTCAAAGGATGGACCAAGTTAGGCCATGCTTCAAAGATTGTACAGTTTAGATGTAAAACTAAGCTTGTTCAAGGAATTCAATTCAAATTTCATTTTCTTTTTGATATTGACACACTTAAAACACATGAGGAAAGCGTTGAGTATTGATAACCTAAATTGATGAAAACAGTCTTGGAGAAAAGAATTGTAGAAATGCCCGTTGTTAAACAAAAGAACCATCATAAAATTCTTCTCTGTGTATCATCTATTGCAAAAATATAAACAATGAGCTAGCAATCTAGATCGTATTAAAGAGGTATCAGAGACACAACATAAAAGAATCAAGTAAGGTCCAAGAATTCAAAAGGAATATAAGTAACGAATGAGTGGGATTTGTGGCTAATAATCGAGGCAAGACCCCAAAATCACCAATCATGGTAACCTAATTTATGATGACCTTACCAACTTCTTATTATCATCTCTAGGACTTGAACGTAGGAAAAGAGTCAGTGAAGTCAATTTGTTCGATTCATCTTATAATTCTAACTAATCAAAGCTCTTAACACAAGTCAAATTCAAACTTGTACCTCTAAAAATTCATACAATCCCTTAAAAATTTTCCCTCAACCTTCACTTTATTGAAGTATTTTAAAGCATTTCTCAAATACCTCTTGTACAGAATATTATTTGTACCTACTCAGTTTCAATTAAATGAAAATCTTTGACCATCATTTGTCATAAACTTGTAACTGATCTTCCCAATAAAAATAAATAAATAAATAACAAGAGGTATATGAGTTTGAAAACCAAGACATTACTTATATTCTTTCTTTCTGATCACAGTTATCACAATATAAACAATAATATCATGCATGATTCAACATAGGGATGGTATGTAAACTAGACGTAATATGAATCAAACTCATAAACAATGAAAGACTAGCCCCATGGCCTAAATTCAAATAAATTAATAGCCAAATACTTGGCCCCATGGCCGACTTCAATAAATAAAACAACCATAAATTAGATATGTGTTCCATGCCCTACAATTGTAAATGAAAGTAAACTTCTACTCTTATGCAATCTCAGCAGTGGATTGTATCAGACCACTCTAATGGTCTCCATTTACTTGCTAGTAGAGAATTATCTTCAGTGATAATATGAAAAATAGATTAGTGGGGTAAGCTTAAGAGCTCAATGGATCATATACAATACATCTCGAACATTATCAAAGCTAGAAACTTAACACATGCAAACACTTATAAAACATTATGCGTTTCAAACACTTTAATTGTGTAGGTTGTCGTTAAGATCGAAAGGAATTTCTTCAGTATTCCCATGTATTTGAATTCTTGGAAGTAACTCCCCGACGATCAATTCCTCGTCATGATACATCCTTAGGAGTAAGGTCTCACTTTATCCTCAATTCCATTTCAACTACTGCCACAGTAGCATGAACACTCGCTTAGGGTGGAAAAATACCCATGGTGATATCGGACTACTGCCACAGAATCTGTACCACCGTCCCGGTATGTGGTTATATTCTTAATTGTCTTTATTTCGTGACCATTAGCATGCACAACGTATCTCATCATTACAACACATATACACTAAACCTGTTGATAAATTATCATGTGTCAGGTCACATCAATCATGTTATTCATTAAACAACATAGATGGCACGCTCTCGAGTCAATATTGAAAACATGTAAGTTACATGTCATGCTATAAATGTATAACAACCAGCAATCAAACAAATAAGCATTATCACATTCCTAACATGCTTCTAAACAATATAAAGACAGTAACCAATTATTCGTGTATCACATTTGAGACTAAGATAATATCATAGAGAGATGATAGTACATCTCTACCTGTTTCTATGCTCAGTTTGTTCTAATCATTGCTTCATTACTCAAATCTCCTTGAGTCCTTAACCTTGAAGAATTATAAACCATTTTTCAGTATTTGTTATATTTCTACCTTTCAAACTCCTAATCTAATGGTTTTCAAGTCAAATAGGTGTGCATCTGCAGAAGAGTGTAAAATAATTAATTAATGGTGTCTGATAGTCTTTCAGTATTGTGGTATAGGAACAATACTATGGTGGTTGAGATTTCGTGCACAAAAGGTTCGAAACAAAATGGTTATCGCATTATCGTAGTACTCCCAGCATTACTGCGGTAACGTGAGGTTGTTTTTCGCGTGTATAATGTACTACTACGTTCAGTATCGCAATATTCACATGATCTTTCAGAAATCACACTTTTTGGTGTGTTCTTCGTTTCTCCCATGCGTGGGATTCTCATTGTACCTTGCTATAGGTCTACAACATGTATTCAGGATAGAGGAATGTTATACCTTACAGTTCATTGTTCCTCTCCTGTTTCCTTCATGTTCGTCACGCCAAAATGTTATAAATGCATTTAGGGTCTGTTAGAAGTGGAAAATATATGTGAACTCTCAAACTTTATGAAGATAATGATTTATAACATTGTTTTACGTATACAACAAATGCCTTACCTTTATAATTGCTCGTAATGGCGTAAATTTTCGAAGTCTTCACTGTTCCCGCAACTTTCCTCCTATCAACGTTCATAGGATAGTTAAAAGAGGGTTGTGACTTGGTGAATCCAATTTAGAACATTTGTGGGGAAGAAAGGAGAATGACAATAGGCAACTAGGGTTAGTTGCAATGCAGGATGGCATGTTTAGGGTTTTCTGGGTTTATAATATATATAGATTCCCAGTGCCCCAAAACTTTCATTTCTAATCTTCAATTACAATACAACTGTAACACCCTAGCCATCGAATACTGGTGCTCACTCTGCTAACTGGGCATCTTTGTCTTTCATTTAGCTAAGACGGAATCATGCGATCACTCCCACCATCAATATCTGGAGATCAAGACGTTACTTTGTGTTTCTTTCTTTTCTCACACCATGCCAAAACATATCAAAGTACGAAAACATAAATAACAGTATTAAGCATGAATAAACATAGGGATGACATGTCTAAAAATAATAACATGATTAATCTTAAAAAGATGAAATAAAATATTCTGATCCCATGGTCTGAGTTCAAAATGAATCAATAACCAAATGTTTGTCCCCATGGTCGAAGTCAATAAACAAAACAACTAAACATGAATGAAATGTAGGTCACATGCCCTACAAACTGATAAACAACGAGTAACACTATTCCTAGTAAACTTCAACAGTGAGGTGTACCATGACTACAAAAATGCAGCTCTTCACTTGTCATCGCAAGTGTCTTCAAAGGTTACTTGAAAAGATATTAAGGGGGAAAGCTCAAGAGCCTAGTGGATTTTAGACAAAAACATCTTGAGTATTACAATAGTCAAAACACAAACATGCAAACACTCATAAAGCATTAGACATTTCAGTGATTCAATTGTTTAAGTTAACATTAAGACTTAAAGGGGTTCTCCCTCAGCATTCCAATTTAGGTTTGTAGTACTCAATGTAAGGCTCGAAGGCCCATGCACACTCGGAACCCTATCTCAAGGTTGATGTCTCACTCAATCATCAAACCAAGGAGTGAAGTCTCACATAGACTCACAATCTCATTTCAATCAAAGACTCGCCTAGGGCTAGAAATACCCACGACGATGCTAGACTACTGCCACAGTATCTGTATCACTCTGCCGGTATATGGTTAATTCTCTTTATCATCTTTGATTAATGACCACAAGCATATCCACATTTCAAATATCCAATATAAATAACCAATGGATATAAATAAATAAGTTACCATGCTCGTAATTATATTAATCATACTATTCAACACATGGCATGCATAGTGTAGATTCTAAACTATATTGAACATTCGTACAAAGTATGACATGCTATAAACCCACATAAAAGAAAAACAGACATTCATAAGAATCATACACAGTCCTAGCATGTTTCTAAATAATAATTAACAATAAACACCCAATCATGTTCAATATTCAAACCAAAATAATACTAAAGAGTTCAGGTAGTCATTTCCACCTGATATTTTATTCCTCACATTTTAATTTTTGCCTCGATGGTTCAAAATCCTTAACCTTAAGAATTATAGAACATTTCTCAGTATTTATTATGTTTTTAATATTCTAGATTCTAATTCTAATGACTTTTAGTATCGTGGTTAAATGGTCATGCACAAAAAGTTTGATAAACGAACTGTTTATCATGTTACCACCACAATACTTTGAGCGTCATCGTGGTAACGTGAAGTTATTCTCGCTGTGTGCTATGTGCAGCACTGCAGTAGTCACAAGGTATTCTTGAAATTGCATCCGGGCGCGTTTCTGTTTCCCTAGTAACTGAAACTTCAGTACAATAAATTTATGATTTAAAACTAATTATTTTAATGGTTAAAAGTGCTTTATACCTCTTCGTTGATTGTCCCTCCTCCGATAGCCCTTCCAGGATACTTTTTGCTCTTTTGATGCACTGTTATACCAAGAAGAACGATTATCACTAAGAAGATGTTAAACAATTGTTAAACAGTTGTATTGGTTTTGAACGCACCAAGCATGCAACATATGAATAGCAAGGCATTATACCTTTGAGCCAATTGATTTTCTTCTATTTGTTATCACATTCACGAATGTCCTACAATTCGATCACGCCCTAAAGATTGAATAGTACGTTAGGAATCGTTTCGGTTACGTCTGTTTGTTATAACACAAAACAAGGTATAGTCATTTTTTACCTAATAACACACTCTGCATCGTTCTTAGTTCTTTTGAACAAGGTCATAGGGCCCAGTTTGCTTGTCTCCCACGGGTGTTTCTCGACAAGAAAACGAGGTTGGGGAGAAATAGATGCAGGGGCCGTTAGGGTATCAATTAGTTCTCAGGGTTCTGTGGGGAACGAGGTACGAAGGGTTTTTTGTGAAGATGACGAGCAACCGTGGAGAATGTATGATTAAGGTTTCTGCACGTACTATGTATATACATATTCAGTCGATAAGGTAGGGTCTACACAATCCCTCAAATTTCTATTTTCGATTTTCAATAGCAAGACTGCGGTCCTTGGGCAAAGGACTGTGGTCTTAACCATGCCCTAATCGCAGGACCGCGGTCTTCGTATCCCAGGACCACGGTCGCACGATCTCTGATTTTTGAATCTTTTTTTTGCAGGACTGCGGTCCTCATGCAAGCCATTTCTTCCTCATAATTCTGAAATGTGAGACTGCAGTCCTACGAGTTGGTGCCCTCAAAATGCAAGACCGCAGTCCCATGGCGCAAACCAATATTCTTTTTTTGTTGGTTTCTTTTCTTGTCTGCATTTGTAAGGACTTGGTTTATTTCAATAGTGGTATCGTGTCCTAGTACTACGGTATTGGGATTGTTTTAAATTGCAGTATCGCAATATCATGTTTTCGCCCAAAATCCCATGTTTTCTAATTGTGGTACTGTGGTATTGGGTCTCAGTATCGCAGTGCCACGTCAAGTCTAAAATTTAGATTTTTTTATCGCGGTACCTTGAACTAGTACCACGATACCCACACGAAAGTTTGATTTTCTCAATTCGTGACACATTACTGCGATATTAGTTTTGGGTACCGTAGTAGTTGTGCGGTCAATAATAATTTTATTTATTTTTTGTTAGAAGGATGTTTTCTAAACTATGAGGTATTTCATATTCTCAAATTGACATTAATAAAAACATAAAATATATATTCTTTATTTTTGTTATTTTTATTTATTTTTCTTGATGTGCGAGAAAAAAACAATTACAAAAGTATGTTTATTCCGTCTTTTGTATGCACAATATTTTTATTTGATTATTTATTTGTATTATGTCCTTAGATTAAAAAAAAGTCATTATTAGTTTCAACAATTATTATTCGTCTAAAATAAATTAAGAACAAGGTAAAATTTAATTTGCCTCTTACTTAAAAAAATAGGCGGTATTATGATGTAATAGGGTACCTACCTTAGGTCTCTCACAGGAAAAATAAAAAAAATTATGATGTGAAAAAATGCCTATCTTACCTATAAAAAATAATGAAGGATAGGAAAAAATGAACGATGATAAATAAAAAAAAAAGATAAGCAATTTCATGATTAAAAACAATATTGTTTACCGTTATAATTTAAAAGAAATTCTTTTCCAATCAGTTATAAAATATTTGATAGTAGCATTTGGTGTGATAATTTCGAGTTGAAGGTCGAATAAGCCAAGAAAACCCTTTTCCTTATAACCTCCCCTATTTAAATTCACGTAATTTTTCAAATGCCATCTAGACCTTATTGAATTTTTTAAAATACTTTTTTTTTTAAAAAAAAAATTTAATCATATTTTATCACTCTTCAAACCCATTCCATTCTTCTGTTTATTTAACACTCAAAACACTACATCATCACAAAAATTTCTTTCTTGAAATTTAAAGTTTAATATCATCAATTTATTAAGAAATTTCTTTTTTATTTTAAAACTATATTTAGTATTTAGATATTATAAAATCAATAATTTAATGTGTTCATTTCATAGAAAAACCTCACTAGAAATAATAGCTAACACGAAATAAACAAATTATAACTGATTTATTCCTGTAGAATTGATTCCATCACATTAATTATATCACAACAGATTAAGTTATTTCATTTTGTCATATCCAGCAAAACTTAAGGGTTGTTTGATATGTAGGATCGGATGAGATAGAGTTAAAAATTATTCTATTTTAATGTTTGGCTCAAGAGGGATGCGATTATAATTAATAAGGAGCCCGCCAACTTAACCCACCATTGTAGGATAAAATAATCTCAACTAAATTTGTGATATTATTTTGTCTCATATTTATTCTATCTTATCATTTCTCTGTCTAATCAAATTTCATCTTATCATATTTTATAAGAATAATTATATCTTATCTTACACACCAAACAAACCTTTAAAGAGTGTTTAACACACAATATTTGATATAATTGAACTAATTTGTAGTCCAATGCTATGTTTGGCTACAATAGTATAAGATAAAATATTCATTCAGGCCCACATTTTATTTTATAATTATAGGATTGAACAAATTCATTTAAAATGATGTGATTGATTATTATCTAATCGAATCTTATTCCATCATATTTTCTTAAAAATAATTCAATTTTATCCTGTACTAAACAAATCTAATGTATTAGATTACATCCTATTGTATATAGCAGAACGAATAATAATTATTTCAATCTTGTAAAATTGAATAATATGAAAACATTAAAAAAACTTTTTTTTTGCAAAACAAGGGAAATACCTTGAAAATGATGTCTTTTAATTTTCAAACAAAATATCTTGCTAGCGTGTAAATGAAAGAAGTTCATGAATATCGTAGCATTGACTTACAACACAAATAAATTTTTCAAAAAAAGTTTGTCACTTTTCAAAAATGATTGTAAAATACTACTTAAAATAACAAGAAGTGCAAATGAAAATAGATAAGGAAGGAAATGGCTGCGAGTGGAGCTAGCAGGTGAATGGAGAAAAAAAAAATCATAGAATTAGGGGCAGTTTGGACCAATTGAAGGATACTACTGAAAAAAAAAGTTATATATATATATATATATATATATATTTTTTTTTTTTTTTTTGGGTGATAAGAATCAGGTACTTGCGTGGTTCATATACCAACTTCTTGGCTAAAAATAAATAAATGAATACACGAGATTATTGATGAAAGAGATTTGTAGCGATTGGCTAGCGTTTCTGAAAAGATACTTACAAATGAAGACGAATTTACAAATGAAGACGAGAAAAATAAAAAAAGGGAAAAACGTGGAGGAAAATCCAAATCAATGGGCCCTCGTGACTGACATCTCGGCTTTCCTGTCTTCTCTTCTTGCATCTTTTGATTTGTTCCTCGTCCAGAAAAACCGTCAAAGTGACCAACCTCAACTCCTCTCGTAATTCACCCATCTATCAATCTATGTATCCCTCTCTCTATATATAAAGGAACTCTGTAGACTTCAACAGCGGGAACTTGAAAACGTGTTCTTGTTCTTGAATGCTCGTCGTCGTTCTCCATTAAGAGATTACAATTATACCGAGAGAGAAGAGAGGAATTTCCATGGCTCCTCCAGAGGATAGCGTTGAGGTCGTAGAGGAGGCCGGGGTAGCAGAAGCGGAGAAAAGACCAATCTCGACGATCGTCATCATCATCGGTGATTTTTTTTTTTTTTTTTTTTTTTAACTTGTAGTTCGTCGATCGCTAGGGTTTATTTTTTGGTTGATTTCTGTGTTGTGAGGTTCTATATGTTAAATTGTTGATTTCAGTTTTGAGTTGGAGGTTTCTGATTTTTAAATGATCTTTTTCATTTTTGTTTTTAATTAATTAATGATTTTGATTTCAAACACCAGCTATGCAGACTGAAGCACTTCCGCTTGTCAACAAATTCCAGCTTATCGAGGACCAGGATTCCGTGTGAGTTCTTATTTCGTTCCTGATTCCACCACTTTCATTCTTTTTTGGTGTTCTGTTGTTCTATGACTTGATTTCACATTCTTGTAGACGAAAATCTGAAAAAATGTCATTTGTTTTCAATTTTCTTTTTCTTTTGTTTCGTTTTGTTTTGTTTTGCTTTTTTTTTTTTTTATGTTTTTTTGTTTCCCGAAAGAGCGCTAAAAGTCTCACGAGCAAGACTGTCATCTTCTTCTCTTTCTTTAAGAGAAAGCGTCGTCATGGTGCGATAGACAGACGATAATGTTATTACTTTATGACTTGAGTGGCATGACCACTAATTCGTGAACTTGATGCGAGACCTGCAACCGTTGTTTGAACTGGTAGATTCCATAAGTGTTCTTCATTAAGAGAACTTGAAGACTAACACACGAATTAACGGGCGATGGAGCATATTTAATGGAATAAAAACGCAAAAAGAAAAGAAGCTTAACTCTTGTTGAAAATCTTATATGAGGCTTTTTGATAGTTAGTGCTTAAAAAAATATTACATTAATTTTATTTAGTAATGATCACTTTTATAATATCAGAAGCTAGTTATTTTGCTAATTTGTTAAATGTTCGAGTTTTTACTAAGACCGTTGTTAGTAGATAATATTGCCAATTTGTTTGGTCTTTACTGGTGCTGTATTGGTATTATGCAAAATTTTACTGAGTTTAACTTTGGAAAACTTATTTCAACAAAAGCAAGTCATTCCTGATACAATTTTATTTATTGTCAATAAAATTCTATAAGCAACTAAAGTTTGTACTTGAATGATTGAATTAGTCATGAATGTACAGCAAGTAGAATTTAAACTTCTCTAAGAATTAGCCCTTTCAATCTACTCTGGTACTTGGCTCGATCAAACCTCTTGAAAATGTTTAACCTGATTTATCAAACTGGAAACATAAAGATCACAGATAGTTCTGGTGTGCAAATATGACTTGGTTTTGTTGTGGATGACTTTGGTGTGAGATGGCTATCTATTATACTTGAGTCATTGTACTGTTATCATTTGCTTCAATATTAGCTGAACTGAGTTTCTGTCTTCAAGTTGTGACTACCTTCCGAGTGATGTTCAAGGCCAACTCTTCATTTTTTGTCTTAATCGTTACTATTTTTTTCAGGTTCCCTAAAGGGGTCCCTTGGGTTAGATATCATGGTATTTACAAGGATTTGTTTATTAACATAATCTGGCCTGGAAAAGATCCAGTTCTGGGTAAGTGTTTGTCACCTTTTTTTTTTTTTGATAGTATGTTTTGTTCGAATTAATGAGCACTGAGAGATTCATGTCCTATAGGCTGCCTTAATTTTTATTTATTTATTTATTTATTTTTAACTTCTCTACTATTTATGAATATGTGAGCTTTAGTGCATAGAGAGATTTAACTTTTGATTTGTAGTCAAATGGGTGAATGCCTAAAAATGTTCTCTTACAAATTTCTTCAAACACTTCCCATACAACACCACACCCCATCAAGATATTGCTTGATAATGAAATGATGTAACACCAACCAAATATGCCAAATGTAAAGAAAGAAAGCAATAGAGAGTACACAGTAATAAGAATGAAAGAGCAAAAAATGAACAACCCACAGTACAAATAACTTAAGTGGTTCACCCCCCAAATTGGCTACTGGCAGTAGGGATCTCACTACAATAAAAGCAAATCAATACTAGAGATTGCCCCTTCTTTTGCTGCTCTTAATCAACTCTGCATCCATAGTTAGGGCGTCATTGTTATTATTATTATCTTTTAACTTAAAGGTGTAAGAGCAAAGGAGACAAGAACCCTAAGTTTTTCCTACTCTAACCGCTCTCACTTCCTCTACACTTTCACTCTTCATTTCTCTCTCTATATTGGCAAAACAAAAGAGAGCAAACTAGCCTTTATATATTAGGCTATACATGTGCTCGGAAAACAAATAAAAAATCCATTAACATTGGCTAGGCCTACATATTTGTTAGGCCACATAACTTTAACATGATTCGTTAACCAGCAAACATGATCAGAAGCAAATATTTGGACAGCAACACCTGTTGTTCCTTTTTTTTTTTTTTTTTTTTTAATTAAATGGCACATTTTTGGCAGTTCTTTACCTAGTAATGTTGAATTATGACTCATTGTTCATCCTGCAAATGATGGGTGTGACATGTAGAGCTTAATAAGATCATTTGTTTTTGATTCTTTTGATTTGGTAGAAGACATTATTGTCTGTTGTGTTGTTTATGTTATGAACATCAGATGTTCTAATTACTAATTATCACCACAGTTTGGTCTAACACTGGTGTATTCAAGAGAAACCATAAACTTTGAAACAAAGGATTAGGTCCTCAATTTGTTCTATAGACTTTATTAGTTATTTGAACTGATGGAATGATTTTCTGCCGTTCTCTCTCGTAAAACATTAGGTCTGTTTCAGCTGTGTGATTTTTGTTTGTATTCCCGGTTTCTGACTTTTATGAAAGTTCTATGTATGTGTTCTTTCAGGAGTTGATAGTGTGGGCACAGTTCCTGCCTCACTTGTGACCTATGCGTCCATCCAAGCTTTGCAGCCAGATCTTATCATAAATGCTGGCACTGCTGGTGGTTTTAAGGTAAACGCTTTTGTTTCTGTGCCTGTTCTTGAATCTGTACCTCATATGGCTATTTTTCTTGTTTGGACACCTTGTAGAGTTACTAAGCCCTTGATCTGAGTAATGGACCTCATACTCTTGCTCATTACAATCATCCATTGAACTTCAATCTCAATTGTTGCGATTCAGTGGTACTTCCAAATGTGTTTTACTTACATATCTAATTTTGAATAAATAACATTTCAAAGCAATTTATGTGACTATGCAAGTACATGCTACGCACACTCAAACCTGCATATTGAGCATCTTGATCTTTAGACAATCACCAGCACCATTTTTCAAAATTCTATTCTTAATATTTTTCTTATGCCTTTTTTCGTTCTTTAATAGTTGATTGCTACTGCTGTTAACATTCTGATCGTCTGAACCAGATTTATCTGCTCATCTGTCCTGATGGTTTGATCCTTGCATATTCATTTTGCAAATGGTCTAATTTCAGTATCACATGGTTGTGGGCTACAGGCCATATTGTATTCATGGATGAATGAAACAATCTCTTGATTACTTTCCCTGCTCTCCTTCTGTTGTTGATTCACAAGTAATATAATAGATTTTTCTTTTTTATGCTATTATTTGCGGTGTTGTAATAAATCTTACATGAGCAAAGACAACTTATGATTCTAGAAAATCTGATATTAGAAATTTTCAGGCCAAAGGAGCGTGCATTGGGGATGTAATCCTAGTTTCAGATGTTGCTTTCAATGATAGAAGGATACCTATTCCAGTAAGTCCATTTACTTATTTCAGATAATTATTAATTTTTATATGTATTACCTCGCTCCACTTGTCTAGTGAAATCGTGGACAATTAGAAGCAAATCACTAGTTCATGACATACTAATCAAAACGTTTTCCAAGATACTGACTACTTCGCACTATCTTTTAATTACCTACTACTACTTTGTGATGGTGGGAGTCACACAATTTGATACAGGAAGGCTGTGACATAATTAGACTCACAAATTCCCAAATATTCATCCAACAGGTGTTTGATCTATATGGAATTGGCGCTAGAAGGGCCTTCTCAACACCAAATCTCCTGAAGGAATTTAAGATGAAGGTGACGGTTTGTTCCCCTGTTCTGCAGTGCAACTTCCATGACCATTTACAATGTTCCCTTGTTCCCTGTTGAATCATATATAGCTGGAATTACTATGTTGAAGAAATAAAATGTGGGATGAACATTTATTAGCAATAGTATATAGCAGGTCACAGCAGCCTCTGCCCCATGTTTAGTTTTGTTTCCTTTTTTTTGGCCCTATCTTTTTTTTAATGCATCCCTATGGATCCAATTGATCCTACTGCTTCTGCTAGATCTTTTCCTTACCTGAGATACATTTATGAGGATTTGATTACTGGACTTACAGTTAATGTGCTTGTATATACTGTAATTCTATTGATGAAGTTTCTCTTTTGGTCAAAGATCTCAAAAAGTACTCTTGATAATTGGGTAGGTTATTGATATATACCAAATCACAGTTGTCTCTCTGTATTTTGGAGTACTTACGAAAGAAAAATGATAGTATAGACTAGAGGGAAAATATCTGGCATATGGCCTCAATTGAGCATATATTTTATGAATATGGTAATTCTGCTTAATCATTGCATCTACTTCTCTTTCATATAAATGAGGTGGCCAGGTCGCTGGAATTTGGGGTTTGTGGAGTGTGATATATACAATTTATGTCCCCTTGTATTCACTGCCACCAACATCCTCATGATCCTTACTTTCGCCATTCTAAATGATTTTATGTGCATACCTCAGGTTGGCAAATTGTCGACGGGGGACTCCTTGGTTATGTCACCCCAGGATGAAGCTGCCATTACTGCCAATGATACTACTGTGAAAGATATGGAGGTAACAATCTTTCTTTTTCCCTATTTGCAGAAATTGGTGTGTCCAGTGAAGGGTTAAGGGGACCCTTCTCTTTCTTTTTAGTTATTGATAATGAGGCAATACCACATGTAACAACACTTTCTTGGATCATTCATTGTCGTCACATTCTTGGACTATCATGACCGTTATTTTGCCTATTATATAAATGAGTTTTTTACTTGGTGAAAATTAAATAAACATATTTATTCAAAATGCATTACATACTGTTAATTGCTTGCATAAACAATGATGAATGATAATGTTATTACATACTGTTAATTGCTTGCATAAACAATGATGAATGATAACGTTAACATTAGGAAATGGCAAGTTGAGTCCTTTGGCTCAATGGTCTAATTAGTGTTGTGTAAGCCCTGAGATCATGGAGTCAAATTGACCACTTAATCCACATACTTCTGACCCCAATCCCTAGAAAACAAAAGGCAGAAAGTAGGTTGCGGCTTTAGCTACATTTTCATGTCCATTCCTCTATGTTTTTTAAGTTTTTTATGGAAATTATATCCTTAGAGAATTTAGATTTTTTTTGAACTGCAAAAATCCAGGTTTCGTCTTTCTTTAGCTCTTCCTTAGCTGCCTGCTTACAGTTGCCTTCTATTTGAGCACTTGGTGCCTTGGTGGCCTACATTGTGCTTGCATGAATTTGTATATAAGTTGAGAATCAAACTTGCAATGTGCTTTCTCCTTTGCCATAATGGTTTATGGCTTGTACTGGTATTATATTGTCCAGTTCTAGACATAGTTTAACCAAATTATTTCAGTCAGTACACCTTCACACACCTAGCTTCATGACAACCATCAATTAACATACTTAACTTTTCCTGGGACAATAGAATCAGGTTAAAATGTTCTTGGCACATTTATGTATTGGTCATCAACTTTCTACTGACCTGGTTCCTTTTATATCTCCGGAAGCTGTGGTAACTCCTCCTTGGCCTTTTTACTTATTTTGGGAACAGCAAAGATGAGATGAGAACTGATAGAGCTATTTCTGTTTTTTCTTTATGAAATTAATCCTCTTGAGGAAGAATTGGAATCAAACAATTAGGAGGAGCTGTAAGTATTGAACTAAGATTCAACTAGAAATAAACTGCTTATAATGAAAAATACTGATTAACAGGAACCGGACAGGCAATGTATTAAGTCATTGTTTCTAGTTCCTGACAGATAAATATGTAGATACTAGTGTTCAATTAGAAGTGATCATATGTTTAGCCATTTGTTTAGAATCAATCTTTTAGTCTTAATTCCCTCAAATACCAAGCTCTAATTGGTTTTTTACGAGAAACAAATAGTATCGATGCCTAAATGATACAAAAAAGAACAAGTACTCTTCGAAATACACAACAATTGACAAGCTAGATTGCATAATGACCAATTTTTAACCAATCTTAAGTAAAAAAAAAAAAA
>JAJIYU010006514.1:0-20535 GCA_030144865.1 Tinospora cordifolia
TTCTTATCCATCACTAAGTTTATTCATAAAGTTTTAGATGGACAAAACATCACTAAGTTCTCAAATGGTAATTAGATCATTTGAAATTGACAACAATTGTTTTATCTTCATAATAGAAAAAAAATATTGGTCCTGAAGTACTAAATCTTATTACCATTGATATACTTATGTTCTTAACAAATTGCACAAGATTAGATATCATTTTCTCTACTTAGCTTTCATTAGCTTCACCAGCTCGAAGATATTAGAATGACATTTAACATATACTTTGCAATCTTCAAGAAATAAATGATATAATTCTATGTTTTCGAGAAAAGCAAAGCAACACCAAAGTTAGATAGAATGTAGATATTGAGTTCTTATCGGATCATTATAAAATAAGGTCACAAAGATGATCTATTTTCACTTATGTTGATATTGCAATGTCATAACGATCTGTGAAGCAAATTTTTCAAATGACAATCTATGAAACAAGTTATATCGAGATTCTAACAATCTATGAAACAAGTTATGATGTGTATAGCTGAGGTCTATGATCCAACATATTCAAAAATACTGTGAAAGCTCGTCTGTCAACATCATATGAAGAAAATGCAACATGTATTGCGTGATTACAAGAAGGATTTATCGAAAGTGACAGAACCAAATATATTTCACCGAGATTCTTCTTTACACGTGAGCTTTAGAAGAATGATGAAATTGATATTCAACAAATAAGATTAAGTGAAAATCTTGAAGACTTGCTCGTAAAAGTTCTACCAAGCATAAGATTTGGATGTGCGGACTCAAGATATTTCAAGTAAGACAACAAAAGAAAGTCTACACATGTCATCATAAGAGGGAGAATAAAAAGGAGTTATTGATTAGTGCACTGTACTCTTTTTTCTTTAGCTAAGGTTTTATCCCACTGAGTTTTTTTTTGCAAGGTTTTTAATGAGGCAGTTCTAACAATAGTATAAGATTTCAAAAGAATATGTACTCTTTTTTCCTTCTAGATTTTTTTCCCACTGGGTTTTATCTAGTAAGGTTTTAATGAGGCATATTCTCATATAAAATGCATTCAAAGGGGGAGCGTTATAAACAATTATCTTGAATGCGTTATAACCCCTACTATTTAATATTTTGTAACCCCTTAATATTTAAGATTTTGTAACCCTTATGTCTAAATTAATAAATTATTTAAATATTATAATTATGATTGATGTAACCCCCAATTCCTAAAATCTATATAAAGGGGTGCTTATATTGTAAAGTTTGTACCAAGGTTAAAATTCAACCTATTATCAAGAGAATGAAAAGCTCTCTTCATTTTCTATTTTCTCAAGTTTGTCTTCTAGTAGTTCCTTGATCTTCGGATAGTTTTTTTTATTTCATAAAAAATACTATATTAAACCCAGGTTAACAATAACAAGCATATATAATTCGTGAACTGTAGGGATTTTAGAAATCGTGTAATGACCTATTGAGATTTAGATGGCAAATGTTCTAATCTAATTAACCATCTTTCATCAATTAAATTAAGTCTTTTACTTTAAAATTTTATCCAGTTTTATATTTTAAAATTGATAAATTATTTAAATGATTGACTTTATCTCACTAAATCTGACTTGGGTGATTTAATTAAATTAAACTAATCTTTTTTGTATTTTTAAATATATTTTGAATTATTCAAATTAGAATTAAAATAAAAAGCTAGCTATTATTGAGGTAAAAAATTGTATCAATAGGTATAAATTCAAATGGTTATAATTTTCTCATATGATTTAAATAATTATATATGTGTTATAAAATAAGATAAAACGATATATTTTTTCACCCCGTCTTAAGCTACTCATTCGAAATTAAAACAAGAAACTTATGACCATTGAAGATGTTAACTTATTTAGTGATCGACTTCAAATGGTCATAACATTAATATTTTAATTCTAATTTAAGATATTCAAATTGCATTAAAAAGAATATAACAAGATCTTTGCAATGCATATTGAATTGCTTAAATCAAAGTTAAATAAAAAAATGTCTATTTAAAATTATTTAATTATTGATCAACGATAGAGTTAAGTGATCATAAATTATCTTTAAATTATTATACTTTTTTGCTTCTAATTTTGAACCATTCAAAATGCATTGAGAAGGAAACAAAATGTGAAAATTTAGAAACACTGTACCTTAATTCATTTTGCGCATGCTTTGATAGATCAATAATTTGATAGATTGACGTCTTTTTTCTTCTTTTATATAAAACATGGGAATGTAGAGAGGATAAATTGGAATTTGAATCTCACGATGAAGAAGAACGATGGGTTAGATAAGATGTAGCAACTTAGTTGTGGCTTGAAGAAAGGCATAATAATTCATTGGGCATAAGAGAGAAAATACGAGAATAATAGCTTGAAATTCGCATTTCATGTAAAAAGAAGAATATGAAGAAGATGAAGATGCAAATAGTAATAACAGCTTGAAGAAGATGCAACAATATGTTGAAGAAGGGCATGACATTTTGCTAGGGTAGGAGTGGATACCTAATAGATAGAACAAGAAAATAAAACTATGTTGTAGTGATTACGAGGCCTCAATTCTTAAATGAGGGAGACGTCAATATAGTCTTACAAGAAGATATCATCACAAACAGTGAAACATGAATAAAATAAGAAGTGTCCTCTCAAGCACAACTAGGCTTGACAATTCGTGCTCAAGGGCCATAACACAGGGTGGGTTAAGACACTTGTATAACAAAGATAATCAACTAGAATATAATCCATTTAATTAAATGTGGTCAAGCCTTATAACCCGAACAAAGAACTATATTGCGCACAAGTTGTACTACATGACCCTATAAACTCATTAATTTTCACACAGTTTACAACTCGCAAATGATTTATAACTAACATGTTACTCAAAATTCATTTATAACCTATTTATGACTTATATTATAAACCTGCTCAAATTTGTATGCAACATGAATAATTAAGTTATTTATCCTACATTACATATGATTTAACCAATTTATAGCACAATTAAAATAATTCTAATATCTCGCACAAAGCATATTCATAACACGACTCATGATAAAATAACAAACACTAATATTAAATATAAACTTTTGACGTCTAACATATTAACTTATTAACTCATTTATATAAATAGGTCTAAATAGGGCATTAGCAAGTTAGACAGGTTAAACTCATATAACTCATTTGTTACCAGATTGTAAACAAATTGACCCGTTTATGACTTGAAATTGTATAAGCTCAACCTGAACTCGTTTAACTTTGTATGAAGTTGTGGCACATAAACAAGTTGTGTCAAAAATTATCAACTCTAAGCGCAAAATTAGTAAGAATAGCTAGGATGTAATTATATCTGACAATAATTAACAAATAGAACATATCCAATAACCCAATAGATAGCTACACGTAGCTCAAAAGTAAAATTCTTCTTGAAAATTTGTAGTCTTGTACAATCTGTCTTTTTTAAGATAAATGTAATTCTTTGTTTGAGTATACGTTATTAGAAATGACATAAATCAAATTACTCAAGTGTGTCTGATGCTCACAAGTTTTCTCTCTATTTTTTGAAAAATTGAAAACCCTACTACTATGACTCTAACCAACTAGCCCATTTTCAAAACCGAGCTCCGTCGGTCATCTTATGAAGCGATGTTTCGAACCATAGACGTCTCGGTCGAACCCAAAGAGAGGTTCTCAAAAGACGCCCGAGACAAGTTTTCGATTCTTCTTCCTTTTCTTCTTCTTCTTCTCACCGCCAAGCACGAAATAGGTGCTGCAGAAGCGGCGGGAAGAAGGCAACAAGCGGAGCAACAAGACAAGAGAACGGGACTTGTAATACAGAAAGCGAGCTCCATAACCGAAAGCTCTCCATAACGACACTTAGCGGCGGCCGGAAATGGTGAAGTCTTACCTGAGATACGAGCCGGCGGCTGTGTTTGGCGTAGTTGTCTCCGTGGACTCCAACATCAGCTACGATAGCTCCGGCAAGCACCTCATAGCTCCAGCCCTAGAAAGGCTCGGCGTCTGGAACGTAAGACAAGGCGTCTGCTCCAAAACCCTTTCGCCTTCCTCTGCTTCTCGTGGTCCATCTCTCGCGGTCACTTCAATCGCTTCTTCTCATTCGTCTCTGGTAATTGATTTCTTATTCGTTTTGAAAGATACCCTTTTTTCCTTTATCAAGAAACAATGCTAACGCTGTCTCTTTTCTGTCTTTTCTCTTTTTCTTCTTCTTCTTCTTCTTTTTTTTTTTTTTTTTTTTTCAAATTTTAGATTGCTAGTGGTTACGCAGATGGGAGTATACGGATTTGGGATTGCAATAAAGGGTCTTGCGAGACCACTTTGAATGGGCACAAAGGCGCCGTTACCGCCCTTAGGTACAACAAGCTCGGGTCTCTGCTCGCTTCTGGAAGCAAAGATTGCGATATCATTCTATGGGATGTGATCGGCGAGTCCGGCCTTTTTCGTCTTCGAGGGCATCGTGATCAGGTTAATCTTTTCGATGATGTCAACTCCGTGATTGAGTTAAATTATCTGAGAAACTGCGTGATATATGTCAAGCGAATATCTGACACACGCCTTCACTTGTATATGATGGTATATTGACTAAATTTATAACGGAGAAGACAGACATGTCTTTAGCAAATTAGATAAAGACTCTGATACTATGTATGAAACTGCTTTACCTAGAAGCTTTGGCTTGGATGTTTTGCAGGGTTCTAACTATTTATATTGAGTGAAGATGGATAGATAATAAGATATATGAGATTGGACTCCTGAAGATTTCATTTTTATTTTTTTATTTGGTTTTGGGGGATATTTCATCCATTTACATTTGACTTATTGCGTACTTATTGTAGGTTACAGATCTCGTTTTCTTGGATTCTGGTAAAAAACTCGTTAGCTCCTCTAAGGACAAGTTTTTGAGATTGTGGGACCTGGACACCCAGTATTGTATGCAAATAGTTAGTGGTCATCACAGTGAAATTTGGTCGGTAGACGTTGATCCAGAAGAGAGATATTTAATTACTGGATCATCAGACCCTGAACTCCAATTTTACAGAATTAAGCACGAGTTGGCAGATAAGGAAAAATCTTCAAATGGAACTGAAGTTGTTGGTGATAGGGATTCTATTACTGAAAGCAAATGGGAAGTTTTGAAGCATTTCGGTGAAATTAAGCGGCAAAGCAAGGATCGGGTTGGAACTGTGAGATTTAACAAGGATGGAAATCTACTTGCATGCCAAATGGCCGGGAGGACCGTAGAGATATTTCATGTATTGGATGAGGCCGAGTCCAAGCGCAAAGCTAAAAGGAGAGTTCACCGGAAGAAAGAGAAGAAAGAGAAGAAATTAGCAAAAGTGGCAAGTGGAGCAATAGAAAATGGAGAAGTAGATTCTATACCTGGACAGGAGGGCGAGATTCCCTTTGTTATAGTGTCAGATGTTTTCAAGCTATTCCAAACTCTACGAGCTAGCAAGAAAATATGCTCCATTTCTTTCTGCCCTGCCAATCAGAAGAATTCACTGGGTACTTTAGCATTGTCTTTGAACAGCAATCTCTTGGAAGTATACTCTATTGAAACCAGTGCAGTCTCAAAAACGATATCTATTGAACTTCCGGGGCATCGTTCTGATGTTAGAAGTGTTACACTTAGCTCAGATAATACTCTTTTGATGTCAACTAGTCACAATGCGGTAAAGATTTGGAATCCAAGTACTGGATCTTGCCTTAGAACCATTGATTCTGGATATGGCCTTTGTAGTTCCTTTGTACCTGGCAACAAATTTGCACTTGTTGGAACAAAAAGTGGATCTTTAGAAATAATTGATGTCCGAAGTGGTACTTGTGTTGAAGTGGTGGAAGCTCATGGTGGGTCTGTGCGGTCAATTGCATCACTTCCTGATGCAAGTGGATTTGTTACTGGAAGTGCAGATCATGATGTTAAATTCTGGGAGTATAAGCTGACGCAAAAACCTGGTCAAGTATGTTGGATCTTTTGCTCCCCATCATGTCTTTTCTCTTGCATAATAAAAATAATTTTTTATGTAAATCCCATGATTATAATGTTTAAAACTTAGAACATGATTCTGTAACAAAACTGGTGCTCTTAGAAAAATGTTGATATTTATGTATTGCTTCTTTGGTCATTGCCACATATTCTTCTCATTTATAGCCATCAGCTATATGGGAATGGAATGACATCCTCGCTCCCAATTTCATCTTTATATGTGTGTGTGCATGTTTCTGTAGGGTATTAAGGATGATACTGTGCTTGTGGTTAATTAGACCTAATTAGTGCGATGCCTAACAAGTATGCATTCATGGATATCTCATTCTTTGTTGCTGTGCAATCTCTTTGGATACTTAAATGTATCCTTTTGCTTAATGAAATTTTGGGTTGTGCACATTGAGGTGTTCCTTTGCCATTCATTGAAGAAGCTCTTCACATTGTTTCAAGCATTACTTGTATTGACCCGTGCCTTCATCATTTATCACAAAATGTCATATATTTGAAACATTTGCATGTATTTGCAACAGAGCTATATCAAATTATGGGTAGTTTCTGAAATAACGCCATGTAGCGTTTGCATTGCTTTGTCTATGTGGACTTACAGTACCCATATTGTGTTTTTGCACTTTTCATTCAGTTCCAAGGTCAGAGTTTATTATATATATAATTTGGTTGAGTTGTCATGTTTGTCCAATTTTTTCAGGACTCTAAGAACTTATCTGTGACAAATGTGAGGACTTTGGAAATGAAAGATGACGTTCTTGTAGTTGCCGTCAGCCCAGATTCCAAATATATTGCTGTTGCTCTGTTAGACTGCACAATCAAGGTCCATTTGGCTTCTTTTTTTTTTTTTTTTTTGCCTTTCTCTTTTCCTTTTCTTTCTTTTTCTTGTTTTGTTTATGTTCTAATGCAATGTAGTGTGTAAGGTCTTGCATAAGATTTCTTTTTACTAAAAGTTGGATATGATAAAGAAATAGATTCTAACTATTTAAGGTAGTTAATGACCTCACATTATTGTTACGACCTTCTGTATGCTGATACTATGCTACATGCAGAACCTTCTCCCCAGAGCTTCTAAATTTATAAACATGAGGAGGTAAACATTTAAAGCAGGGTTTATAGCAATTTGTGTTTCATGTGCTAATTGATCAATTTAATACATATAGCCTGGTTGAGGATGTGGATAACGTGAGAATCATGTTGAGCATGAAGATGTTGGAGGGAATGGAAACATTAGTCTTTGTTTAGTGAAGATGTGGCAAAGATGGAAATGCACTTTGGATTAGATGATATATCAATAGAGGTTTGAAAATGTGTAGGAGACTTGGGTTCTTGTGGTGAACAATATTGTTTAGCTGGATCACCAAGGCTTGAAGATGACTTACAAACAGAGAAAACAGATATCAAGTCCACAAGATTAATGGGTGATGTGATAAATTCCATTTTTTGTGTGATATCCAACCTACAGAGCTTGCAATGGGACTTTGAGAATGATCAAACATAGACCAAGAAGTGAGTCTTGGTTGTTTATGATATGTATATGGTTTCAGTCAGAGAAATCAACTGAAGTTCTTTGGTTAATTAGATCATTTGGGTAAAACAGTTAAATAATGCAATTATGCAACTATAATGGCAATGGAAATAGAAATTTGATAGTCGATAGATACTTAGGTTTGATAGTGAGATAATGAGAACAATCAAAGGTAGACTTCAAACTGACTTTCTGTTATCTTGGACCATTGGATTTTGATAAGAAAGATGTTTATGATAGGATTTGTTTATTTTATTTTATATTTTTTTTGAAGGAACCAGAAAACATATTGCTGAGGTAGTGGCAGTACAAGAGTCACAGATTACTAGAGGTGCTCCAAACAAGACAAGAACAACAACAGCAGCTAGGGCAACTGGAATATGAAAGTTGAAATAGAGCCCAGAGAGTCATCTTTGACAATTTTTTATGTTATAAGCATCATCAACATAAAAAAAAAGTTTTATAAAAAGGTCTCTGTTCCAATTATATATTATGTTATGCAAAATGAACTTATATGTACACCTTTTTAGTCATTACTGTTGTATATGTACATTGTTTCCTTCAAACAAAGTCTTATTTCCCTTTAAGGATAACAAGGAATAGGCATTTGAGAAGTGATATATTTCTGGAATAATGTAGTTTAACTGCTAAGATTAAGTGGTCAAATTTGGAGTTAGTTATCATTAAGATACAAGTGATGGGCCACATCTTTAAGGAGTGAACTGGTGCAAATTGTAAGTGTCAAAAAACAAGGTGCCATTGAAAAGTCATTTAAGTTAAAATTATGGAGGCTTGTGCACTTAATCTTTACATCTAATATAAAACTTTGTTCGATCAACTATGACCTAAATCATAATTTAACCATGCTGAATGTTGAGTTGAGTTGCTCTCTTAATGTGGCAATTTTGGGTTCTTAAGAGAAGACTCATTTAGCCAACCTTATATAGTTAGAAATAGTGCAAGGCTTTATAATGTTCTTGACTTGTTAAACATAATGGTTGATGTACAAGGCTCTTCTCTTGTTCAACATCTTTCGGTAAACACAAGCTGTGTGCTTTAGTTTATATTCATAGGGCAAAGAATGTTACACTTTTTCATGCAGATATGAACATAATTGAATGTCTGTGACAATTAAGCATAAAACTTTGGCATCATAATCCCATCATCTGAAGTGACAGATTTAAGTACTGAAATACTGATGGTATTCTTCTGTTTTACAGTTGCCTTTCTGTAGATAGTGATGTTGCATTTTGGTTAATTATTTTAAAAAGATTTGATCCATGTGACTTGTGAGGTAACAAAAGTAGGAGTACCCGTTTGATTCAGTTAAGTTGTCAAAACTCTTAGTTAATAATGCTATCATAGATTCCATTCTTAGAGTAATATGCTGAACAGAAACTGACAATAGGAAGAACATGCTTTGGAATGTTTATGTTTACGCTAGTGGGGCTTCTATGTGATGACCAATGGTAGATACTTTGGTGGAAGTATCAGCATACATTTATTTGTGCACTTCAATCTTTGAATATATACAGTAGAAATTTCTGCAACTATGTTTTGAATTTCATTACAAGCTCAGATTTCAACATTGACCATCTTGCAGATCTACTTCATGGATTCCCTGAAATATTTTCTTTCTCTGTATGGCCACAAATTGCCTGTGCTTTGCATGGATGTTTCATCAGATGGAGATCTGATAGTAAGTGGGTCTGCAGACAAAAATCTGAAGATTTGGGGTTTGGATTTTGGTGACTGTCATAAATCTATATTTGCTCACGCTGACAGGTCCTTGTACTGGTTCTGTTTGTTGTTGGTTTTTAAAGTGTTGGATGAAATGGAACTGTGATCTGATGGTGGGCTAAATCTTTTCTATGGCAGTGTTATGGCTGTGCAGTTTGTGCGCAACACCCATTATATGTTTAGTGTGGGAAAAGATCGTCTTGTAAAATATTGGGATGCAGATAAATTTGAATTGCTTTTAATACTTGATGGGCATCATGCTGAAGTTTGGTGTCTATCAGTCAGCAATCGTGGTGATTTTATTGTCACAGGATCCCATGATCGATCTATTCGCCGTTGGGATCGTACTGAGGAACCCTTCTTCATTGAGGTATCACATTCTTGTGTCTACTGAAGTATATACATGACCAGGAAGATGTTATTATGTTAACATTTGTTCTATATAGTTGGATAAAGTATATTTACCACGTGGAATGGCATTTGTACCCTTTTGGACATGCAGGAGGAGAAGGAGAAAAGGTTGGATGAGATGTTTGAGGCTGATCTTGATGACACAAATGAAAATAGGTATGCACCAAAAGAAGAACTTCCTGAGGAAGGAGCTGTGGGCTTGGCAGGCAAGAAGACCCAAGAAACACTTACTGCAACAGATTCAATTATAGATGCACTAGACATGGCAGAGGCAGAACTGAAACGTATGGCTGAACACAAGGTATGCATGGTTTATCTACCTTGTTATGATATTTATACTTGTATTTATTATTGGTAAATGCTGCACTCATTTACACCTTGTAATCCTCAGGAAGAGAAAGCAAGTGGAAAATCTGCTGATTTCCTACCAAATGTTATGATGCTTGGGCTCTCTCCATCTGATTATGTTCTTCGTGCACTTTCAAATGTTCACCCAAATGATCTGGAGCAAGCATTACTGGTATGTTATGATAATTGTACTGAAAATGCTCTCTCTTGCGTGCAAATCTTTTTTCAGAGTTTGCATCTTCCTTTTCCGTCTTCTGTGATCAAGTAAGTGAGTAGCCAAATTAAGGTAGGTTATCGTTCATTAACCCATAAGGTACGTTATTGTTATTAACCAAGCTGAATATGAAATAATTGTTTGAAATATACATTGCAAGTGTTTTGTCTATAGTCTATCTTATGGAGTTTAAGAAACTGGTTGTGGTTAGCCAAATTAATGTTGTTTATTTTTCATGCTGCAAGTAGCTTGGTTCTGCTTTTCAGTTTACTGCATGGTTTTCAATTTAATGCCAAGATACGCTAGATAGCTGCAAGTTGGCTTGTGAGCTTCCCATAGGTTTCAGCCTAGGAAACTGGAAATTTTCCTGGGATTGCCCAGTACTTTCACTTGTACAGTTATACTTACACAATCAATTCAATTATACTGGTTTCTTGTCTGGAAAGAAAAAGGAAAAGAAAATAAGTTGGAACTTGGCTTTCCCTTGACTTGGTGCGTGCATCCTAAGAGAAATTTTGCCCTGAGTGTTACTTCTCATGAACTCATTAGGAATTGGCTCATATGGTATTATCTTATTTTGTAATGAATAATGTAATAGGGAAAAAAAAAAAAATAAAAAGAATTATCTTAGAAAATTTGGTAATTATTAGGATTTTAGTTGTTTATTATAGTGCAATTCTAATTTTTTTTTTCATTTTTATAGGATTTTAGTTTTTGAAATGGTAGTAGAGTGCAAACTAAATTGCTTATTTAAGATTTCTCTAGATATTGTTTGTACTTCTCTTCCAATTTCTTCCTTTTTTTTATTTCTTTCTTAGTTTTGATGCTGCATCATTTTCACTTTGGAAATTTTGGCGTTATTAAAAAAAGCTCAATGTTGCATCTAAATTTGGACAACAAGTCTGAAAACTATTTTCAAATGTATAAGATCGTGACTCAAATTTCCTAATTTTGTTAAAGTTAATGATATTTTCTTTCATTTAATTTTTTTTTGGCATGGTACTTGTTTCTTGTTGAAATATAAGATCCATTAGATTGTTCACCCCGCATATTTAGATGGAAAAAAATAATCTTTATTTAGAAAGAAATTATGAAATCTCCTCTTCCTGTCTTAGTAAAATTTATGACTTTACAGAGGTGCCCTCTTTGTAGTCTCTGTTTCGTGTCATGACTGACTAGAAATGTGTCTTGGCAGTCTATACCATTTTCGGATGCCTTAAAGCTTATGTCTTACTTGAAGGATTGGACTTCCATTCCTGAGAAGGTATAACCATGTGTATAACACAAAGTGTTTTGATATCTTTTGAAGTCTAAAGCTTTTACAATTATTGAAACTGTTGACACTTTGCAGGTTGAGCTGGTATGTAGGATTGCTACCGTGCTTTTACAGACACATTATAATCAACTGATAACTACACCTTCTGCCAGACCGATATTGACAATTCTCAAAGATGTGCTTTATGCAAGAGTTAAGGTAAATCACTTCTTCTCTTTTCATATTATGAAATTATTATATACTTATCTTTCTTTTGTTACTTATAGTTACTTTTGAGTTACTAATATGTCAAGTTGGTTTCAGGAGTGCAAAGATACCCTTGGTTTCAACCTTGCTGCAATGGATCATCTTAAGGTGAGAAAAGGATTTGGATGATTCCTCCCTCTATAGAACTCGTTGATACACAATCTTGTTGATATTAACTTTAGCTGTTGGTGTCTCTCAACCCCGTTTGCTATTGCAGCAATTAATGTCTTCAAAATCAGTTGCCCTTTTCCGAGATGCGAAGACAAAATTGGTTGAAATCCGATTGCAGCAATCCAAGCGTCTGGACGGGAGGTCTTCTGGGAAAGAAGACAAGAGAAAGAAAAAGAAGCAGAAGAGTTTGAAGTGATATTCTGGCCATGGTCTTTTGGCTAAACCAGTAAGTGACAGTTTTTGATAATGGTTTGGAAAGTCTAAACCAGCAAGCAACAGTCATTCCAAGTTGTTCCTCTTCAAACAAAAATTTTGGCGGCCTTTTGGAGTTGCAAAAAAGATTTTAGAGTGGTTGTATGGGAAGTAGGGAGAGGGTGTTTATGTGTGATGTTCCTATTAAAATCAATTCTTTGGAGCCTTGTTTATGTAACAAGTGGTTTGCTAATCTTAACAGTGAAATATTTGCTGCTATAATTCAGATTAATTTATATAGATTTGATAGTTTGTGAAATTGACAATCACAGTACAGTTATATGAGTAGAAATATTTGCTAATTGACGTTCCAAATTTAAGCAAAACTAATCTTCTTGAACTTGGACAAAAATTAAGTAATGCTGCTTAAATTTCATCTCGAACACCATTATTTGAATATATATACAATCGCTAAATAAATGAAATACATATTTTAAAATAAATTTATTACTATTTATTTAACAATATAAATTCATATCACATCGAGTTTAGATGATATTTGATCTCTGTTTAGGAAATAGAAAGCAACCATCCATAGCATTCATTAAATGCATCTACTAAGGTATAAGAGCAACATTTAGGAGATCAGCTTCCAAAAAACGGAGGGTTGGTAGCCTTCCAACTCTCACATCCTACATCCTCAATTTTATGTGAGACAATTTCAAATAACTAGCAACAACTAACTCATTTTACTCATAGATACTTAGTAATATTAATGAAAAAGAAAATAAAGGGAGCAGAAATTAAAAAAAAAACAAATATCATCACAAAAAAATAGATACATTATTGTGTTCCAAGACTGCTTCCACCTACTTGCATTTCTCTTGGTTGTGTACATGTGGACCTTTAACAAATGCTTGATTAGAGTACATTTCTAATCCCACCCAGTATGGCTTTGGTGATGCGCCTGTCCTAGTTTGCATAAACGTTCAGCCTAACTCTAGCGGTAACCTCGGGATGAAGCCTAAGCTCTGCGATGTATTCTCCAGTTTCACGAATCTCTGGAAGTGAAACAAGTCGCTTGTCTACATCTCTGCATATATTTGCATAAAGGGAATTATTGATGCCGCTCAAGTCAAGCAAATGCTACATTAATACAGAACAATTTAAAATGAACAGATCAACCCTCTTATCAGAAGTGTTTTGAGTCATTAACTGAACCCTTCTCTCTCTCTCTTTTTTTTAAAAAAAAAAAAAAAATTTTTTTTTTTAGAAGATGGAATTTTAGTAGTTTAGTTGTATAATTATAATCAATTCCATCATCATAATACACTTTCAGAGATGTAACAAACCCATTCGTGACCTGTTAATCCTCCTAACACCCTACCTTAAGGTAATGGCAAGAATTGAACATAGAAACTTTTGGGTTTTAAAGGCAACTTGGTCACCACTTTCATCGACTCATCTTGAGCAACATTATTTTATGATCAATAAAAAGAGGACAATAAATTAATAGTGCTCTAACTTAGGATCGTTGCTCCACTGCTGTTGCTCAGATATCTATAGCTTTTGGGTTCATCAGTTTCCAATATAAACATCATACTAGTTAATGTACATCTCTACTTGATATACATAATTTAGCCTCTCAACTTTTAAGCTTTAGCTTTTAGTTCACACTTCACTTCTAACGTGATATTAAGGTCTTCTTATTTTGGGGTCCCACGTTCAAAACTCATCACAAGCAAATTATCTTGTTTATATTATTTATTATAAATGTCCTTCCTCATGATAAATCTAGTCCATGTTCCATCATACATGTATGAACGTCTATGTTTGCTTGATATACACAATTGAGGCCCTAATCATAAGATATAGCTTTTAGGTCTAGAACTTGTATATTCTCCCTGTCCATGGGAAAGAACTAGGCAGCATCACACTTTGACTAAACAGGAAATCAATCAATCTCATTGAACCTTCATTTCTCAAGGAATCCTACCGAAAAAGAGATACAAAGCCTTTCCAATTCATTGAATATATTTCAGCCAGTACGGTTTTCACAAGCCAGAGACTTCTCTTGGACACATTGCCATACCGATAATTTCTCTGTTAAATCACTCCTCAAAGCTATATGTCCTGACATGCCCTCTCCCATATGGTCACTCTACAATACAATATGACAGTTAAAAGCTCCAACAAAGGTTAGATTCTTTAGCTGGTTAGTTGCCATGGGAGCATAAACACTCAAAATGTCATGCAAAGAAAAGCCCCAAACTGGACAATATCTCCACAATGTCGCCCCATATGTATGTCAAATAAGGAAAGCATTAATCATATCTTCATAGAGTGTGTGGATATATGGGACAGATGGTTTGACTTCTCAGGAGGCTGGTACAGACAGCTGTCCAACATGGAAGAGGCTCCATCAATGTCACATGTATCATCGTCAAAGGCCATAGGAGGAACAGGATTGATCGCATTCTATGTGTCCATATGGCTGATTTGGCTAGAAAGGAATAGCAGGGTGTTCAAGGATGGGAAGTTGGACATGGAAAAGTTTTGGGACAACATCAAGATCAAAGCTGCATCTTGGGTATTAATTTCTTCATGGAACAAAGCGATACTCATCTCAGGGTGGACTGTAAATTGGGGGTCTTGCTTATAAGGAAGCAATGTGATATGTATGGAGGATAGTAGTGCATCTAAAAGACTCATGCTCTTCAACATTACCAAATACCAATAAATAAAATTCAGTGTTTTCTTCTCAAAAAAAAAAAAAAAAAAAAAAAAAAAACCCTTGTATATTCCGCATTAGTATGTGGCTTTGGAATTTTCTTCTTTATATCTCCTCTATCTTTTCATATAGAGGATGAAGGTTCATGTGAGGAGGTTTGCTTTTAGCTTGATTATTCATTTTGGGTCTCTTCTTAATAGATACAGCTTCTTGGGTTTTTGTGCTTTCTAAAAGCTTGGTGTCCATCTTATTTTTGTTTAGTTCATTCATTTTATCTCCATTATTAAAATCATTCAAAGTCAACGGTGGTACATGTTGGAAAAAAAGGGAGGAGAACCCTCAAAGCTGACGGTAGTGTCACTGCCTTAAAAAAATAAAATAAAAATCAATAGCATGTTAGAAAAATTTTGCAACTTAAGGAACATAGACAGAAAATGTACCTTTGAAGCTGTGCCTTGATGATGTCTACAAGATCTTGAGAAGTGACACTGTAGAAAAAGTAGTATATTAGACAAACAAGGACAATGTTGAATCTGCCCTTTTCTTTTTTATTTTGATTTTTGATTTTTTGTTCTTTTTTTATTTAATTGCACTTACCTTCCGAATATTTGTTTTCCTTTTCCACCTTTTCGCTTCACCTTGAAGGCTCCAACTGTCTCAAAAATGAGAGCAAGCTGTTGTGCTTCTTCTTTCACCTGAAAAATAAGCAATCATCATAGAGCTCATGTGAGATAATTTAGTAATGTTGAATTTCCATGATAAAGTTGCTTGGAGAAATAAAAAAATGTGCAGTGTTTTCTTACCCTTTTTTTCTCTGCCTCAATTCTCTCTTCTTCCATCCGCATTTCCCTGAAAAAGGAGAGACCAAGCACTATAAATTTCACTCCTTAAAATTGAAACTGATAATAAACTTAAAATTGGAACTGATAATAAACATACATGTATGTACCAAATATATCATGCACATCAAAGCAAAACCTTGACCAGTCCTATCTCTCCTTTAATGTGAACGATTTCAGAAATTTAAGTTTTATCAGCAAATCCCACACTCATCCTTCTTCATTTATACTCAGTTATCTGAAATTTATATATCTGAACCTTGCAATTTGAGGAGGAGCTTTTTCTTATCTTTTTTCCTTTTTTCCTTTTTTTTTTTTTTTTTTTCCGTCCACTATTGGGTCAATTCTGAGTTTTGAAAGTTCTAATGTGCTTCATCTTTGGCTAGGATACATCATTTAATAACAAAAAGTACTGACGCTTACCAAAAGGCACGTAAATTCCTAAGATTGCGTAGATATCCCATCTGAAATTCTATCAAGATTCAAGACTAAAAAAATATGGCTAAGTACTCCATTTTCCCATAGAATGCTTGTTCAGACTCTTACACTAAAGTAACAACAGAACTAGAGTAAATCTGACTTAGTCCCATCAATTTCTTCTTTTTAACAGGGGGAAAATGCCTTAATAATGTCTATTACGATCTAATCAAACCACCAGCAGTTCTGGGCTTGCATCATACATTGAAGCAGATTGCAGAAGTGAAAGATAGATTTCAAAACAATTATACAAAACATCATACAGACTTGAGTAGAAGGGGAGTGACAATCTGGGCCATTCCCGTTGGGAGCAAATAGTTTCTGTAAAACCCAGCCTTGACGTCTAGAAGTTGCCCTTTCTTTCCCAGCTTCTCCACATCTTCTTTCAAAATCACCTGCCCAAGAAACCAAATCCAAAAAAGAAAAAAAAAAAAAAAAGAAAAACCCAGATTAGAATCACCCTCAAAACTACTAAATTAGGCTGTTTTTCAATTGCAAATTTACGAATTTGTCGCACAATCGCAATACTTTTCGGGTCTTCTTGGCTTTCTTTTGCGCCACCACGGGCATCACCGTCCTCTTGCTAGAAAGACTAGATGTTTCCTTGGTGTTGTTTCCTCCAATGCTGTGTAACCATGAAGAGGAACTCCATGTAAGTGCTGTAGTTGACGCCATTGATGAGCTTCTCTTTCTAGCTTTCGTCCTTCTCTTTCGCTCTTATCTGATTCTGTTCAGTAGCAACGTTCCAGGCTTCCAGCGGCCAAACATTCGAGATAATTACGATACCGCCACTCCCCTAAAGCGCCTAGAGCACAAGTACCCTTTCATCTAATAATATTATTAATAGTATTATAAGGTAAGGTTATATATTATATAAGCTATTGTTGCATAATAGTACTACAGAAAACAATAAATAAATTTATTTGGCCAATATAAGCATTCCCTGATAATGTAGAAAAATAAAATAAAATAAAATAAAATAACTGTTTACTAGGAAAAAAAAAGAGAAATAATTTTCACATATAAATTATTTTCCCATTTTAAAAAAATTCAGAATCACTAAAAACTTGTTTAGTTTAAAATATTTTAAAAACAACTTTTTAAAAAATGTATACATTTTTTTAAATAAAATTTTAATATATCTTCCAAAGTGATGGATAAACTACTTTTGATACCTCAAAGTTCACCCAAATAATAAAAACCCTAATTTTGTTTAGTTAATAAAACTTTTAACATCTGAAAGTTAAAAACAGGAAAAAAAAAATGATTACTTTAAACTAGGAGAAAGTTACCCATTATTTTTTTATCTCAATAGGAGAAAGTTGTATTACTCAAACTTCAAAACAGTTATGATGGTGATCCGGACACGTGTAACAATATATGAAAGTTCAGTAGTTTTCAGGTTTTCTCATTAGCAGATGGTACACTCTCATTAATGGAACTTAACATGCCAGATACCATTGAGAATGCTAAAAAGCCAGAGAAGACAACTCCACTCTTAAATGTATTAATGAACCTTTGCAGAAGAATCATCAAGGGTATAACTAATACATGTATAGATAGATAGAATACAAGCAAATGCCATAGTGCTTCCAATCAATACTACAAACTCCAATCTCTGCCCAAGCAGTGGACTGAACCAAAAAAAAAAAAAAATGACATTTCTAATGGCAACCAACAGCTAAACAACCCAGTTGGCTCTGGAAAAATGGACAATGCGTTGAAACAGCCACAATTTATTTTCTAGGACTAGGATCCTCTCTAGCTATGCTCCCGCGAGCGCCTTATTGTGAATATAACAATCTTAAGCATCTAGGCGACGTTTAAGCTTCATAGGGACATGTAGCTATTGTTGATCGTCACCTACTAGATGCTACGAGTACAAGCTTTCGTTTCTGATTCTGTGTCTTACTGCTCGCCTGGAAGCATTGTGTCCTCTGGAAGATCGCAGAACGCAATACCCTAAAAAAAAAAAGCTCAAAAGCAGAATCAACTATTAGTTACATAGACGAAGAGATGAGTTTTGGGCCCAACTTAAAATTCCCATTTGTACAAAATTTATGATGACTTGGGTAGTAACGGGTACATAAAAGAGAGTCTCCAAGTCTGCCCGTCACTACCTGAGTTTTTTCTACATCAGAAGTACTCAAAGACTAGAGATTCAAAGGGCTAATAGTGGCTGAAGACATAAAGAATTATGCTGATATTTCTTCTACTAACCTCCCCAGTAAGATGTGCAACACATCTCTTTTCTGCTAGCAACTCAGCTTCAGTCTGCAGACAATGGTAGAGGTGAAAAAGGTGGGAGATTCTCACATACAAACACATATATATAAATAATGGGGAAGACAATTCCGTCAATCAAGAAGAAAGGAACCTTTTTTATGCGCGTTCGAAGGAAATCATCAAAGATCACATCCTTGACAAGCTCATAATCACCATCCCCCTGAACAGTAAGAAAGAAATTGCTGAATGCCGATGCATTTGAGAATAAAACTAGTTTCAGAATTCAAGTTTGAAAGATCTAACTTGCCTTTGATCTGCAGGGCATGCTGAAAACAATATCCTCTGCTATCCCATAGGGGTTGCCATTAGTATAAACCTGGAAGTTCATATGGTATGGTTAGGACTAGTAGCATATAGGAGTTTGACACTGACATGTTTTTAATAAGATCTGGTTTACCAGTACACTGGTTCACCTAGGGGTGCAATGATAAAGATTCATATCCATGAGAGGCTATTCACCAACCAAAAATAAAAAGATAAATCTTCTATCTAAACAAGCTTACCCCAGAGGAAAACCAATCGCCTTCAGGTGTAGGAGTGACGAGGGACCTAATGGCGTCAACGATTGAGACTGCAGTAGATGCAGCTGAAGATCTTCCCCATTTTTCAATAAGCACACCTCCTCTCTGCGAACATCAAAACTTTTTATTTTTTATTGAATGATCACAAATCTGACAATTGTAATTAGCTAGAGCTTCTTGAAGATTATTAAACAGAATTTACCTTCTGGACCTTCTCGGTGAACTCTTCCTCTAACCATTTTGTGTCCTTAATGACATCTTTCACGGGTAAACCGTTGATTCTAGCATTCAAAAAATCTGGAACCTGTAGAGGGATTCAAAAATTGTACATGAAAGTTAGTAAACATACCTAAAAAGAAAGACTTCATTTTCTAAATATAGATCTATTATTTCAGGACCTGGGTGGTTGAGTGATTTCCCCAGATAGTTACATTTGAGACCTTATCATAAAACACTCCAGCTTTAAGAGCTAGCTGAAAACAGATCGTAGATATGTAAGTACTTTTTAGATAAACCCGTTTAGTAATTTAAAGATTTAAAGCATTTATTTGAAATAATTTATACTTGGCATTTGGCCCTGTTCTCATCCAATCTAGTCAACGCATGGAAATTCTTCGCAGGTATATTTGGTGCATTTTTCAAACAGATTAATGCACTGCCAAAAAAAAAAAAAAGAAAAAAGGAAAAAAGAAAGGAGTCACAAAAAGCATTTGAGATAGGCAAGAATCTAAAGATAATATAAAACTTATTTTTCTTTCTATGTATCTACTCACTTTGTATTGCAAGGATTGCCCACCACTATCACTTTAACATTTTGGGATGCAACGGCATTTAATGCTTTGCCCTGATTTCAAATTTATCAAAAGAAGATAAAGAGAATTTACAACAAATAATACTATATGAGAAAAAAAAATTCAAATAGAGTTTTATTGTGAAATTAATAAAAAAAAAGGAGAAAAAAAAAAAAACTCAAAGAATGTGTAGCACCTGTTCGGCAAAAATCTGACCATTTATGTCCAACAAGCTTGCCCGCTCCATTCCAGGGCCTCGTGGCTTTGCTCCAATCAAAAGAGCCCATTCCACATCCTGGAATATGTCATAAGGATCAATTCCTATACTTACTTCCCTTAACAAGGGAAACAAGGAATCTTCCAATTCCATAGCCACTCCTGCACATTAGAACATCATGGAGAAAGTATCAATCACCATCTCAGGAAACCAACGAATTTACAGCTTAATAGAGAGGTTAACTAAAGAAAAAACTACTGCTTCCTGAGCAAGTGAAATTCTGCATCAGATATGAGGTAATGATAGTAACAGGGCATTTTCATGCAATCTTACTATGAATGAACTCACACAAAGTATCCAAAGATTGAAGTAAAAATCTTTTTTTTTCCTCCAATTGTTGAGTTTTGGGTGCGAATTCTCCAACATTGCTTGTGAATGAGAAGGGAAAGTTTACTATAAAACAGTAAGAAGATAATAATAATAATAATAATAATAATAATAATAATAATAATAATAATAATAA